>CATIWO010066147.1:0-17225 GCA_949673435.1 Macaranga tanarius | reverse complement strand
AATCCAATTATCACTTCCACTTTGAACTAAACAGATATAAAAAAAACTAGAGTAGAGTTTTAAGAATAAGAATAAAATCAACATCCAGATCAACCCCTCAATGAACATAGAAGGGTCCTATTTATAGGCCTAAAGTCCTAAGAAGAAAGGTAATCTATCCCCTCTCAAACTCTATCTAATTAAGAGATAAAAGACAAGTCCCTATCTTTCCAATCTTCAACTCAAAATTATCTTTTCGTGGGCTGTCACACAAGGCTAGCATGGCTGCACAAGAAAATGGCATGGGTGCGCAAGACACATCACTTATACTAGTGTTTGGGTAGTGCACGGCCGTGCCACCTATAGTGTGGCTAATAAACATTCTTTAAACAACTCCAAACACGGCCACACGCATCCCCAACGTAGATAAGGCTTAATCTTGAGTCTTTGGCCTATCCAATCTTCAAGAGTTGATCCTATCTTCATGCAAATGCATCCCACAAAATAAAAACACAAAAGAAATTATCTAAAAATAAAAAAATCCTACTAATTAAGATAAAATAACTAAACTAACTAAATTAACTAAAAACTAACTAACTAATGCAACTAATAAGCCTAAGATACAACAAAATAGAGTGCTTAAAACATGTGCTTTTCGCACTCATCATCAATCTTTTTTCCTATTATTTCACCTAATAACTATATTATTACTAAATCTATTTTTGGCACAATTCAGACTTCCTCTTTTGAACTCAACTGAATTTTTCATGTTCTTAAGTTATCTTTTAATCCACAATTAGTTCATCAGCTTATAAAATCTTTAAATTATTCAGTGACTTTTTTCCCTCTTATATTTTTTAGAATCTCCAAACAAAAATAATGATTGGTCATAGCTCTAATTTATAAATATTCTATTGATGTAGTAGTTGTGTCTCCTTCTAAATGGTTATAATTGGCATAATCACCTTGGTCATTCTCATCTATCACAATTAAAATAAATTGTGTCCATTAATAAGTTTATTTTTGAAATAAACTATGATGTGTGTTAATTAGGAAAACATTATAGGGTATCTTTTCTATATAGTAAAACTTAAAGTAAATGTTTTTTTGATATAGTATAATTAAATGTGTGGGCGTCTTTGTTGTTTTTCTAACATATCAAGGTTTAGATACTTCATTACTTTTGTAGATGATCATTCTATAATAACATGGATTTACTTATCAAAAGATATATTATTTATTATTGATGTTTTTCAAACTTTTTATAATAAAATAAGACTCAATTTTCTTTTATTAGTCATATAATAAGATTTGATAATTCTTTAGAATATATGAGATCTGATTTTCTTCAACTTGTATTCTTCTAATGACATTATTTATCAAATCTCTTGTGCTTATACCCATAACAAAAAGGGTGTAATAAAATGTAAAATAAACATCTTTTTGTGATTGCTTATACTATTACGATTTATGTGCTTAAGTCTTTTTGGGAGATATTGTACTTATAATAAGTTTTCTTTTTAACAAAATGGCATATTCTTTTCTTAGAGATGAAATTGCTTTTAAGTGTCTTTTCTGTGATATTCTACTTTTCTCTCTTACTCATATATTTGGGTGCCTATACTTTGTTTATCTCTTTGAAACTAGTTCAGATATGCTCTCTATTCTTAGGATACTTTACAACTCAAAAGGGTTACAAGTGTTATGATCTTATCCTTAAAAAGAGGTTTGTTTCTATGGATTTTGCTTTTTTTTGAGTATGAGTCATTCTTTAAGGGTTCTACTAGTATATTATTTAGTCTACTTTCTATTTTTTTTGTGTCTCCATCCATTTCTCCTCTTAAACCTCTTTAAGTTTACGCTAAGTGAAAAATTTACTCATTCTGCCTCCTCTTATTCCACGATCTTCAGTTGGTGATGTTCATTATCTACCCATTGCTCTAAGGAAAAGCAAATACACTTATACTCATCATCTTTTTGTTGATGTTATTATTTCTTTTTATCATTTTGGTACTTATTTATGCTCTTTTTCCTTGTCCTTGTCATCGATCTTTGTACCTAACACCAAAAGGTTGTGCAATATAATAATTGGACAAGGTTGTGGATGAAGAGATGTCTATCCTTTTTACTAAAGGTACATGTGATGTGGTATTATTACTCAAGGGCTTGCATCTAGTCATATACGGATGAGTCTTTATATATTGCAAAGTGTCATCCTAATGGTTTTATTGAATGGTACTATAGACATGTAAATTTTCAAAAATTATTTTTAGAGTAATAAAATATTTTTGGCCTATTAAATAATTTAATTAGACTAATTAAATATTTTAGTGTAATAAAATTATAAAAAATTTAGCTCAATTAAATATTTTGGTTTATTATCTTAATTAAATTATTTTAATGGCTAAACAAATTATTTTTAAAATATCATTAAAATACTAATAAATAAATAATAATTAAAATTAGGTTTATTTACATACTTTGGCCTATTAAATAATCAAATATTTTGGTTTATGCATACTTTGGTCTTTTTTTTTATATAATTTAATCATTTACTTTTAATTTTTATAATTTTATGCATGAATTTTTTTAATCTTTTGCAATTCAATACACCGATTATTTTTTTGGTAATTGAATAATGATATATCAATCTAAAATGCATATATTTTTTCATGTTAGATAGCACCCTAACTCAAAATTAAAATACAGTGTCCTGAAACTTAAAAAAAAATGTTACATTTTGAGAAATTACCCCCACCTCATCAAACAAAATAGAAGCCCTAATTTTAAAAAATGTAACTTCTTTAAGTTTCAAAATGTTTCATTTTAATTTTGAGTTAAAATACTATCTGATGTGGTAAAATATATGCATTTCCGGTTGATACGTCATCACCGTAAAAATTAAAAAGTTCATACATAAAATTACCAAAATTGAAAGTATATAATTAAATTGTAAAAATATGCCAAAGTATATGCATTTTTTTTGCAATTAACCTTTAAAATTATTGTTTATTTAAATAAGGATACAGGTAAACCAATCAAATTGCATTAAAGGTAATTAAAGTCAATCCTGCCACTAGAACTATGAAATTTCATACCATTTGTACTCCTTTACAAATACCTATAAATAGAGGTGCTACCCATACCTCAAGCCATCAAGCAAACAAGCATTGAAACTTGGTCAAATTGAAAGTCATCAAGAAATCAAATATTGAAACTCTGTCGAAATCAAGACTTAAAACTCTCTATAAGATTATCAAAATATTCTTTAAGTTTTATAAGATGATCAACATATTCTTTAAGTTCTACAAGATCATCAAGGTATTTTTTAAGTTCTACAAGATCATCAAGGTGTTTTTCATTAAATTCATATTTAATTCAACCTTAAACTATAAAAGCCCTTGAATGAAGTTGTTTTATGATCAAGCTACAAAATCCTTAAATTATATGCTCGTCGTGAAATTTGAATCAGAAGATTTAAGATTTATTTATAATAAGAATTTTTATTTGAGATTGTAATTTGCTTCTTTTTTAAGTTTAAAATAGTTCTCAATTTGTTTTATAATTTTTTTATTTGATTTTTCATACATAAAATTTATGTGCACAAATGTTTGGCACACCTAGAGGATAGTCTCTACCTCTCATATCTTGTTTTCTACCTCTCATCTCTTGTTTTCTGAATCAACTATTTGAAGAAGATGATACCAAAAAAAGGCGAAACGGCTACCTCTAAGAAGTATGACCTTCATCGTCGAGCTAGCTAACCTCAATCTCCAATTTCATCATGTGCTAGTTCTCTTAGTGATGATAGTTCTATTGCTATGATGAAAACTAAATCAACCAAGGAACTATATGAACAAATAATTCATTTTCCTTAACAATCCATTGTCTCTCCAAGAGCACAAAGAACAAAAATATCTTCTTTAGAGATAAATAAACTTTTCTCATCATTCAAATATGATAATAAAGTGGAAAACTCAAGTGTCAGCTTTTTGTTAACTTCGTCTTACTATGGTTCGACGTCAAGTTATAATTTTGGCACTATATCCATCATGATGACTAACACAATGTTTATGGAAGAGTAAATTACCAATCTGGCCAACATTGTGGAAGAACTTATAAAAAGTTCTATGAAAAAAATGTCAAAATTTCATCTTTAACTATCAAGTTGGAAACGTAATAGAAAAAGCACTCATTGATGCACCAATTAATGCAATAATTGATTTACCAAAAATACAAGTATAAGAAGAAAGTACTTCTGCAATAAAAGCTAAAGGCGATATTCAAATGGCTATCAAACGCCCAATCTCTACTATTTAACTCAAAAAACTTAACAAAGAGGTTGTTAAAGATCAAATAGAGATTTCAGCTCAATTCTTTTATACGTATGCTAAATCATACACACAAAGGATTGATATATGAAAGATGGCTTCAAATTACCAACCATAAAATTTTAATAATTTGATGGCATAGGCAATTCAAGACAATATATTGCACACTTTATTGAAACTTATCATAATGCCGACACAAATGGTGATTTACTTGTTAAGTAATTCATTCAATCATTGAAAGGCAGTGCTTTTGATTGGTATACAGATATAAAACCTGACTTAATAGACAGTTGGGAGCAATTAGAATAAGAATTTTTTTAATCATTTCTATAGCATTCACCGTATAGTCAACATGATTAAACCTACTAGTACTCGTCAATAGAAATATAAGCCTATTATTAATTACATTCAAAGGTAGAGAAGCCTTAGTTTGAATTATAAAGATCGACTATCTAAGTCATCTACCATTAAGATGTGCATCAAAGGCATGAGATAGGGTTTGTCCTATATTCTTCAAGGAGAAAAGCCAAGTAATTTTGAAGAGTTAGCTACCCATACTTATAATATGGAACTTAGTGTTTCAGATGTTAGACATCAAAATATTCCTATGCAAGCTTCAAATAAAAGTAAGGATAAGGAAGAGGTGTGCAAAAATACTAAGTCTAATGTAAAGATTAAAAGCAAACCATCTTAAATAATCAGTTCGGCACCCATCAAGATAAATTCTAAGGCTCAAAAGAAGAAAAAGGTAAAACCTACTACTACTACTCAATCATAAGAAAAGAAGAAATTTTCTAAATACTTTATCTTAAAGAATAAAATAATGGAGTTACAAAAAAGAGGAGAAATTATCGTTGATGAAGAGAAGACAAGTGCAAATATAACTAATATTGCAAACTTTAATCCTTATGTCCTATTTATAAATTTAATGATAAGTTTTTGATCATTTATGTAACACCCGCCCAAAAACATACGTAAGTATGACGTATGTAATATATTTTATACATGCTAGATGGTGGGTTTTAATTAAGTTTAAGATTGTGTTGGAATGGAAGAAAGGGACTAGAGTGTAAGGGTTTGATTGTAGTAATTATAAGTTGAGGAACTAGTTGGGAAGAAGAGTGATTCATTAAGGACCAAAATGGATATTTGTGATGATATTTAGGTGTATTTAATTATGTCCATTTATTATTATATTGTTGTTATTATTAGTATTAGTATTATTAATATATTTATTATTATTGTTATAAGTCATTAAGAGATATATATGTAATATAATAATATAATAATAGGTAATAATTATTTATTAAAGTAAAGAAGACTTTAGGAGCTTTTAAAGAGTTTTGATTGGCCAGTTGTTTATATGTATATTTAAATATGTGTGTTTAGTGGGTAGTGGTGTAGAGAAAGGAAGAAGAAGAAGAGAGTTTGAGAGAAAGAAAAAGAGTGAGCTAGAGAATGATTTTTGGAGAATTTTGGAGCTGATTTAAGTAAGCAATTGATTGCCATAGGAAGCCTTAGGAGGTCTTTACTTCCATTGAAGTTGATTTGGTAAGCTTGCTTGTTGATTTTGATTGTTTTAAGTTGAGTTTTGTTGGTTGTAAATTCGGCTAAAAATTACTCTGTTTTTTAGTCATATTGTTTTAGCCATATCTTGAGCTACAGAGCTCTGATTTGAGTAAGCTCTGATTTGAGTAAGCTTTAATGTTTTAGAAACCTTAGAGAGTCCTCTAGATTTCTTATATTTTGAACTTGTCCAAATTTTGCTGTTAAGCTTATTATATTAGGCCAGATATTTCAGAGCTCATGGTAATGCTCTGTTTTATACTGTTTTGGCCAAATGGATTCTAAAATTCATAATTAATTCCACACACATCCAATTTGAGTGATTTTAATTGGAATTTGATGTAGACTCAAAACCCTAGATTTGGTAGCAATTTGGGGGTTTTTGGACTTGTGAGTGTATGATTTTAGGTCATGTTGATTTTAGAGCATTTAGTGCATTTTGTGTATTTGATATAGTTTGTAATAGTTATTTGTCAGATTTAGTAAATATATTGTGTAGGAGTTGGAAAAAGAAGTGGAAACCCTACTCAATAGGGGAAAGCTTGGCTTTGTAAAGGAGTTGAAGCTTTTGGTAAGTGATTGTTAATTCAATTCTTACATATAGAAATTTCATGTAACTATCATTAATTAACTATATTGGTTTATGATTGCCATTAAGGCGGCAAGATGGATGAATATAATATATATGTGTATATATTATTGTATGATCATTGAATGATCTATTGAACATGTGTTGTGAATATTGGCACTATAGGTGCAAGCCACTTGAGGTGGTATGAATTGGTGAAAGCCACTTGATGTGGTATGGTTTATATATATATTATGAGAATGATGATTTTGGTATACTTTTAGTATACTTTCGGTTTATTTTTGGTATATGAATGGTTTATTTTCCATTTATAAATTGTTATGATAATGTGTTGTAATGAATTGTGAAGAGCATATATATATACATGTGCATTTTGATTGATGTGAATGGTAAGGAATGTGTGTGATAGTGGAGATTGGACTGGGCAGAGAGCCTTTACTAAAAATGATAACTGAGACTGAGCTGGGTAGAGAGTCTCAGTAATGGCCAATTGATTGAGAATGAATTGTGAGGAATATAGCCAATGAGGCTAAGTGTGAGAAAATTATTTGAGGAAAGGCATATCCAGACATGTAACTTGCATAATCATGCATTATCGCATTATATTTGCATATGTGTTGGATGTGAATGAATGTGAGTTGTGATTAGGAGAATTATTTGAAATGATGAGGTTTGGTGTATATGAGACACCAACAATGTTATTGAATTAGTTTGAGTGTGTTTAGAATGTATTGTTGTGGGAAGTGTTGTTATGTTTGGATGTAAAACCATATGCTTTTACATCACTAGTCACTTCAAGGGTATTTTTGTTAATTTATATAAATGAATTTGGTCTAGTTGTCTTCATGAAAGTTGTATCCCTCTGAGTTAGCTTTCTATAGCTTTTTGAATCACCTAAATTCGAGTTTGTAGAGGGATTTATGGCCGAAAGAGTACGGTATGCTCTGAACTGGTGATCACCAGTGGGTAGCGAGTGCCAGTCATCGTAGGCAGACTTGCCTAAGTGGCGAGTGCCAGTATTCTGTCACAGTCTAGTGAATTATTTTAACCATAACTTGAGCTACTAAACTCTAAATGATGTGTGGTTTGATGCTATAGAACCGTTAAAGAATCCTTTACAAGTTTCATGTTTTAAGAAATCCTAAAATCTATTTCTAAGATTCTATAACTGAGCTTAACATTTTAGTGCTCACTTATACCTTTATCATTTGGACTCCCACACGTAGTCTAAATGCTAAATTCTTGTATTTTGGTGAGTTACAATGTATTCTATGTGTTTTTATTAATTAGTTATTAAGAAGAACTATATGTATAGTTGTATTAATAATTGCTTATTGAGTTGCAAGCTCATTCCTTTGCAATTGTGGTTTTCAGGTTAGTTAGTCTTGCTTGAAGTACTTATTTTGGACAAAGCTTGAAGCTTAGTATAGTTGTAAGCTCAGGTGAGACAACCGCGTGCTTGATGTTGAACTCTCCATCCACATAAGCATATCATTATTTTGGCATTAAGGATTTTTGTAAGAAGATTATGTATACTTTTATATACATATATGTAATTTTATGTATAATGTACAAACTTATACTTTTATATATATAACTTATCTTTTATGATTTTTTTTACATTGCCATGTTTATGAATTATAGATGTATACTTATATACCCATGACCTTGACTTGGGAGGATTTCTTGAGAGTGTTTATTGAGAAGTATACACCGACAGTGTACCGGGATCAGAAGAAAATTGAATTTCTTGAATTAAAGCAGAATTAGCTAACTGTGGCTGACTACAAAGTACATTTTGTGTGGTTATCAAAATATGCACCTGAGGAAGTGGCAACCGACAAGCGAAAAAGAGACAAGTTTGAAAGAGGCCTAACTCTTGAGATCTGGGAAAAGATTGTAATTAAACCTCCAACTTATAGAGACGTATTGGAAGTAGAACTTCGAGCTGAAGAGATTATATCAAAATGAAAAATATTAGAGATCAAAGCGAAGGAAACTACAATAATAAAAGTGAATGAAACTTTCTCTTTTAGAAGTATATGATCTTAACATAGTAGAATAAAGAAACATAAAGTGAGTCAGGTTAGTTCACCAGAGGAAGGATCAACAACCAAGAAATTTAAGCAATCAGAGGAAAGTGAAAGTGTTAATAAGAGTAAATTAGTGAGTGGTACAACAGTTCTCATGTGAAATGAATGTGGAAAATTGCATAAGGGAGAATGTTGAAGAACTAAACCGAAAGTGTGTTATCATTGTAGATAACCTGGGCATTTTATCATAGATTGCCTAGTAAAGAAACAATAAAAGAAGTGAAAATATGGGTACAAATGTTATACTTATTTATCATGCTTTGGTATTAATAAATATAGATTTTGAACATTCACATGTTTGTTTATATGGATGTGCATCCTATATACATATAACTTATTTGAGTAATTACGAGAATGTGGTATGTGTATGTTTTATGCTTATTGGGATGATGTGATTGTATGAGAATGGGTTCGATTGGGTATCGATTGTTAAGATTAGGATGTGAGTGTATGAATTCCTATTTTATGTAAAATACTATGAGATGTTATCTCTTATTATTGAGATGTGTACAAATATTAAATAAGTTTTGAGATGTAAGCTTATGTGAGGTGCACTCAAATGATATTAATTATACTTATATTCATCCATGTATTAATTTGGTAAATTGTGAGTAATTGTAAGAATGTTGCAAGTGTATATGAGATATTGATTTATGTACATATATAAATGAGATTGATATATTGTTGTGAAATATATGATTGAACGAGATAAATATGAAATGTAATGGTTTTAGAATTGTGGTTTTAATTGGTATTTATTATGAACTTGAGGTTGGTTTATTGGATATAAATGATGTTATGTTTGTGATGAAATGCGAGTATAATATGTTATTTTTTCGATTGGCTTTGTGACCATCGACTAGGGAAAATGTTGATTTTGTCAATTGGCTTTGTAACCATTGACTGTGAGAAATGTTGATTAGCTTTGTGACCATTAACAATGTGGAATGTGTTGATTGGCTTTGTGACCATCAACAATGTAGAATGTGTTAGTTATATTGATTAGCTTTGTGACCATCGACAATGTACAAGATAGGTCAATTGGCTTTGTGACCATTGACTATGAGAAATGTGATGTCGTTTGGCTTTATGACCATCGACAACATATAAGGTTGGTTATGTTGATTGGCTAAGTGATTGTCCACAATATAAAATATTGATATTAAATCAATTGGCTAAGTTTCCATCGAAAAGATCAAATAAAATATGAATAAAAAAATGAAATAATGATTGTAATTGTGTTTATTTTTATATATACAAATGTATATGCGGGTGTATGATGAGGATACTGAATGGTGGACATGAGGATACTGAATGGTGGACATGATAAGTGTTCTTGAAATTATGCTTGTTATGTGGTATTGATGTATGGTTATGAGTAGGAGTGGACAAGGATAGAGGAGACACCACTCATTAAGGGAACTTTGCATTTGAAAGAGTTGAAGTATTTTGTGTAAGTGATTATTAATATAATAATATATATGTTAATTCTCTTCAATATGAAAAATGAATGGCTATACATGAAATGAACAAAAGAGGTGATGTGAAATGAATAAATATATAAATTGAGAATATGTTGAATTATGATTGAGTATGATATTAAATAAGATATGCCTAGTGACATTTATGTGTTTATTGTAAAGATGTTGGTTGGTAATTGAATGTGGTATGAAAATGAATTATATAGATTGTGAAAGTAATAAATGATGGATTGATTGAATATGAGAACTATGTTGCTTTAATGAATTGACAAGTATGTGATGTGGTGTAATATATACATAATATGTATATATGTTGCTGAGAAGGTTGAATTGTGTTGAATTGATTGATTGAATGAGGTGAGAAATGAAATGATGTGTGTGTGTGTATATATATATATATATATATATATATATATATATATTGTGAATATGTATAAATTGTGATTTACTGTGAGAATTATGTTGCTATGAATAATTTAGAGAAGTAAATGATATGATATGAATGATACATATAATATGTATATATTGATTCTCTTGATTGTGAGAATATGGAATCATGATTCAATGCGGTATTTAATGAAAAGTAGTTGTTGAAAAGGTGAATTGTATATGTATATGGCTTGAATAAATGATGTGTGAAAATGAATATAATGTTGAAATGTGAATGGTATAGTTCTATATATAGATACTTTAAGCTTGTATGTGTGAATGAGATTTATTGTATGGAAGAACTATTGAGATTATGAAGGTATGAATGTAATGTTTGAATATAAATGTTTAAAATTGTGATTTATTGAGTACCATACAATTAAGAATGAATGGATAATGTTAAGTATGTATTTGAAGAATTTCTAAGTTGCATAGCTTTGATAAGGCTCAAATAAGGGAAATTTTAAAGATTTTGAAGGAAAGGAATATTTAGTCCAAGATATATGGAACAATATGTAATTGTACTATAGTGGATAACTGAACCCAATTGGGATTAGAAGTATAATTATTTTTATTACAGGATTAGCCCTACTATAGTAGGGAGATGTCTATTATGCTAAGGGAGGTTCTACTGAAATTTCAGTACATTCCTCGTAAAGTGTGTTTTTATCGTTAGGTTCTTATAATAAAGTCTAGTGTGCAATAGATGAGTTATGATCTATGGGTTGTGTTAGGAAATGTTGAGGATGGTATGGATGTGATACAAGTGAATTACTAATTTAAAACAAGGTGTAATTAATTTATACATTGTGAATGTGAATGTCTATAATAAACAATTAGGGAATAAGGAGATAGCAACATGATGGGTAGAAGAACTTATGAAGCCAAAAATATTTGTACTTATTCCTTGTAAGTAGTAAGTACTAAATTTCGAGAACAAACTTTTTTATAAGGAGGGGAGAAATGTAACACCCACCCTAAAACATACGTAAGTATGACATATGTAATATATTTTATGCATGCTAGATGGTGGGTTTTAATTAAGTTTAAGATTGTATTGGAATGGTAGAAAGGGACTAGAGTGTAAGGGTTTGATTGTAGTAATTATAAGTTGAGGGACTAGTTGGGAAAAAGAGTGATTCATTAAGGACCAAAGTGGATATTTGTGATGATATTTAGGTGTATTTAATTATGTCCATTTATTATTATATTGTTGTTATTATTAGTATTAGTATTATTATTATATTTATTATTATTGTTATAAGTCATTAAGAGATATATATGTAATATAATAATATAATAATAGGTAATAATTATTTATTAAAGTAAAGAAGACTTTAGGGGCTTTTGAAGAGTTTTGATTGGCTAGTTGTTTATATGTATATTTACATATGTGTGTTTAGTGGGTGGTGGTGTAAAGAAAGGAAGAAGAAGAAGAGAGATTGAGAGAAAGAAAAAGAGTGAGCTACAGAGTGATTTTTGGAGAATTTTGGAGCTAATTTAAGTAAGCAATTTATTGCCATAGGAAGCCTTAGGAGGTATTTATTTCCACTGAAGTTGATTTGGTAAGCTTGCTTGTTGATTTTGATTGTTTTAAGTTGAGTTTTGTTGGTTGTAAATTCGGGTAGGAATTACTATATTTTGAGTCATTTTGTTTTAGCCATATCTTAAGCTACAGAGCTTTGATTTGAGCAAACTTTAATGTTTTGGAAACCTTAGAGAGTCCTCTAGATTTCTTATGTTTTGAACTTGTCCAAAATTTACTGTTAAGCTTGTCATATCAGTCTAGACATTTCAGAGCTCATGGTGATGCTCTGTTTTATGTTGTTTTGGCCAAATGGATTCTAAAATCCATAATTAATTCCACACACATCCAATTTAAGTGATTTTAATTGGAATTTGATGTAGACTCAAAACCCTAGATTTGATAGCAATTTGGGGGTTTTTGGATTTGTGAGTGTATGATTTTAGGTCATGTTGATTTTAGAGCATTTTGTGCATTTTGTGTATTTGATATGGTTTGTAATAGTGATTTATCGGATTTGGTAAATATGTTGTGTAGGAGTTAGAAGAGGAAGTGGAAACCCTACTTAATAGGGGAAAGCTTGGCTTTGTGAAGGAGTTCAAGCTTTAGGTAAGTGATTGTTAATTCAATGCTTACATATAGAAATTTCATGTAACTATCATTAATTAACTATATTGGTTCATGATTGCCATTAAGGTGGCAAGATGGATGAATATGATATATATGTGTATATATTATTATAGGATTATTGAATGATCTATTTAACATGTGCTGTGAATATTGGCACTATGGGTGCAAGCCACTTGAGGTGGTATGAATTGGTAAAAGCCACTTGATGTCGTATGGTTTATTTATATATTGTGAGAATGATGATTTTGGTATACTTTTAGTATACTTTCGGTTTATTTTTGGTATATGAATGGTTTATTTTCCATTTATAAATTGTTATGATCATGTGTTGTAATGAATTATGAAGAGTATATATATATACATGTGCATTTTGATTGATGTGAATGGTGAGGAATGTGTGTGATAGTGGAGATTGGGCTGGGCAGAGAGCCTCCACTGAAAATGATAACTGAGACTGAGTTGGCCAGAGAGTCTCAGTAATGGCGAATTGATTGAGAATGAATTGTAACGAATATAGCCAATGAGGCTAAATGTGAGAAAATTGTGTGAGGAAAGGCATATCCGGATATGTAACTTGCATAATCATGCGTTATCGCATTATATTTTCATATGTGTTGAATGTGGATGAATGTGAGTTGTGAGTAAGAGAATTATTTGAAATGATGAGGTTTGGTGTATATGAGACACCAACAATGTTGTTGAATTAGTTTGAGTGTGTTTAGAATGTATTGTTGTGGGAAGTGTTGTTATGTTTGGATGTAAAACCATGCCTTTCAAGGGTATTTTTGTTAATTTATATAAATGAATTTGGTCTAGGTGTCTTCATAAAAGTTGTAGCCCTCTGAGTTAGCTTTTTATATCTTTTTGAATCACTTAAATCCAAGTTCTGTAGAGGGAGTTATGGCTAAAAGAGTGCAGTATACTCAAGATTGGCGATTGCCAGTGGGTGGCGAGCGCCAGTCATTGTAGGCAGACTTGCCTATTGGCGATCGCCATTTGGTGGTGAGTGCCAGTCTTCTGTCATAGCTTGGTGACTTGTTTTGACTATAACTTGAGCTACAGAACTCCAAATGAGGCCCGTGGTTTGATGCTACAAAACTGTTAAAGATTCCTCTACAACTTTCATGCTTTAAAAATTCCCAAAATCTATTTATAAGATTCTCTAATTGAGCTTAAAATTTTAGTGTTCACTTATACCTTTGTCATTTGGATTTCCACACATAGTCTAAATGCTAAATTCTTGTATTTTGATGAGTTACAATGTATTCTATGTGTTTTTCTTAATTAGTTCTTGAGAAGAACTATATGTATGGTTGTATTAATAATTGCTTATTGAGTTGCAAGCTTATTTCTTTGTAATTATGGTTTTCACATTAGTTAGTCTAGCTTGAAGTACTTATTTTGGACAAAGCTTGAAGCTTGGTATAGTTGCAAGCTCAGGTGGGACAGCCGCGTGCTTGATGTCGAACTCTCCATCCACATGATCATATCATTATTTTGGCATTAAGGATTTTTGTAATAAGATTATGTATACTTTTATATACATATATGTAATTTTATATATAATGTACAAACTTATACTTTTATATATATAACTTATCTTTTATGAATTTTTTTTTGCATTGCCATGTTTATGAATTATAGATGTATACTTGTATGTGGTACCTGGAGGGTGCTACAATTTGATCCAATAACCATTGAATTTTCTCCTTTTATGTAAACAACGATGATGCATCAAAATGTACTATAATCGAAAATACAACCTACTACTGGGGGCATCATTCTAAGTAATGAACCTGATGATGAAAGATGAATCCTTATTACTTATAGACGAGGTCAAAAGAGGAATGTTTCTAACTCAAGGTAGTTCCAAAAAGAGTTAAAATGATAAAAGTACTTTTGCAAGCACCAAAAGTGGCAAAATAAAAGAAGTCTAAGTTCATAAAATAAAAAAAAGCTTTACTACCTATTGAGGTTGAAAATATATTTCATAAGCATAGAAGGCTTATCACTTTGACTGAAATATATGCCGAAAGGTTTTGGAAAAGTTTTGGACACACTTTTATGTCACCAGATTGAAGGGGAGAGTGAGATGGATACTCGAGAAAATAAAATAAGTCCTCATTATGATGCTTATAGTGTATGTGTAGATAAAATCACTTTCACTAGTGATGATTTATTACTCAGACTAAAGTTTCAAGGTTAACCATTATTTGTAATAGGGTTCATTCATGAATAGTAGACTAAAAGAATTTTGATGGATTACAGATCAAGTGTCAACATAATTCCACTAAGGACAATGAAGCAACTTGGCATACCTATGGATGACTTGATGTAAAGATGATTGATAAGCCAAGAATTTAATCAAGGTGGTCAAAGAGTCTTTGGTAAAGTTCATCTTGATCTATAAATAGATGGCATGGAATCAAGTGCTCTATTACACGTTATTGATGTAAGAATAACTTACAATGTATTATTAAATCGTCATTAGATTTATGAAAATATGGTGGTTTCCTATATACTTCATTAATACTTTAAATATTATAAAAATGGTAAAGTAAGAAAAATTCTAGCAGATACTAATCCATTTAATAACATAAAATAACACTATACAGATGCTAAGTTTTACTTTGAGGTAACAACAGATGATGAAGTACAAGTTAAAGATGATTCAGAAGATCTGTCCAATAAAGAACTTAGTAAAAAGAGAAAATAACTATTCCATAGATCTCATTTATCCTCAATAGAAGGTGTCGAGGAGAAGAACAAAACCCAAATATAACAAATGGCTTCTAAACCTCGACACATTTCAATAACAAAGAGGGTAGAAAGGCAAGGTTCTTTCAAATTTCAAAATAAAAATATTGTAAAGGAACTAAAGGATTTAATTCTTCCTATCACAAATCTCATGGTAACTCAAGAACCATTGAAAGGGTTTGTAAAACCTTTGCAAGGATCAATTGTATAATATGGAGATCTTCTTATCAAAGGCGTAAATGGCTTTGACCCTAATGCTTACAAGTTGATAGCTAAGGTAGGATTTGGCTACAAAGTGCTACCTTATTAACAAAGGGACAAGGAAAACCTCAACAGGATAGAAACCTTTCTAATGAAATTTGAAAGGTTTGGAAGCAAAAGAAAATGAATCCTCAAAACTCCAAAAAGGGTCATAAAAGTGCTTTTAACTACATCATTGTTGAAGATGAAGTAAACAAGTCCACTAAAGTCAAGTCTTTAGTTTTTGATTGATTGGGAGTACCCATAAGTCACGTCTCAGTGTTGGACTGCATTAGAACATAAAGTAATAATAGTTCAAAAGTCAAGCGAGTTTTTACTAAAGATAGACTTAGACTCTTAATAAGTAAAAAATTTAAGAAGGCTAAGAAGAAATCTCCTTTGATGATACATAAGGATATTGAAAGTAAAGTACCCTCACATATGATCCATCAAGGTAAATAGGTTATTGTAGTTAGTAAAGTACTTAAAGCAAAGCAATGAATGGTGGTAATCACTAGTTTAATGCCTCATTAAGAGAAAAATGAAGAAATTGATGTAATGGCATCATATCATATCACTATAAGTAATGATGATTAATAAGAGCCAACAGTTGAGGAAGATGTAGAGGAAGCTCCACCAAATTTTGAAGAAAGAAATAAATTTATTTCAAGTTAGGACAGACCGTATATCGTACAAGAAGTCTATTTCAATGGAGCATACAAAATAGTAGACAAAAATAGAAATAGAGTCGGGGCCTATTAATGGCAAGTTTTTTTAAAAAAAATACTATGCTTAGAGTTCAATATAGCTCCTGACCTATATGAGGTAAAACTGTAAATGGCAAACAAAAATTTAAAACAAACCAAAAAATAAAAAAATTGAATATGTTATGGCTTGATCCTTTTAAAAAAAGGGTACATAAACAACTTAGTATTTTACTATGTTCAGTCACATCAAATAAAAAAAATAAACTATGTTATGACTTAATCCTTTTTAAAAAGGTACAATTTACAACTTAATATTTAATTAAGTTCAGTCATACCAATAAAAAAATATAGACTTTTTCATAAAAAATTATGAGAAAAATTTCTATCGCATAATTGATATAAATAAGTATACAAAAAAAGAAGGTAAAATTGTGAATACCTTTAAAGATTGATTTGAAAGGAAAGAAATGCTATAAAGTTATAAATATCTTTTTGTAAATTATGATATTCTACTTTAAGTAAATAAAAAAGGCCTTTGTCAATTTTTCATATGGCAATGGTTTATTAATAATTTCAAAACAATAAAAGATTTTCTTTGATGCACAAGCACTATTAGAATGATGGTAATAAAAGTTCTCAATTTATTCTATAATTTTCTTATTTAATTTTTCATAAACAAAATTTGTATGTATAGTTATAAAGCATAACTAGTTGTAAAAGGGTACATATAGGTACCAAGTATAAACTTTTTTGAAATTTTCTCTCTTGTTGCATGCTTAAGCTTTATTCGTGTACTCATATTTGTGGAAGTTAATCATGATAGGACATTATATTAATTGGGTATTAAGAAAGCCTTTCTTTATAGAGATATCACTAAAGAAGTTTATATAGAGCAACT
>CATIWO010066124.1:0-21670 GCA_949673435.1 Macaranga tanarius | reverse complement strand
TAGCCTATTATGAGTGCCATAAGTGGTGCATACATAATAGTGGACATAGAATATTGCTAAGAGATCAAGAGGTAGCAGTGAATGTAAAGAAGTAATATGGGGTAAGGCATATGTCAAGATATAAGATCTACTATCGAGACGCTATATATCTCTAACAAGTGTATAGCATAAGTGCTCTCGTTATATGCTGGTCACACGATCTATTTATTAGTATGAATGGAATGAAAAACTGAATATGTTCAGTCATGTGCGAGTGGGAGATGTTATATAATATACACCTATAACTTAATTTGTTTAAGTTTTGGATTGGGTGTAAAAGACTCCTATTAGAAGTCTACTTCCTACTCTTTTGTAGAGTATATATATTTTATGTTTACGTAACATAACCTAACCCAAGAACTAACACAGAAAAAGAAAAATACTCTGCGCATTTTTCCTCTCTATACACCAAAATACTTTGTGTATTTTCTCCCATTCTAGATCATTCCATTGATATTTAGATTGTGAAGACATAGCCTTTGCTCTAGTAGTCAAGACTCCGATCAACATATTTACCACGATTTCCGCTGCAGGAGAAAAGAGTCAGTAATCTTTATCTCTTTGTGATTTATTATTCCTCCCTCTTTTCCTTTCACCTTTTTATAACTCAAAATTTATTTCTACTTAGGTGTTTTCTGTAATTAGTAGGTTTCAAGTATCTGTAATTAAGAAAAGAAAAATTGTGAAATGATGACATCAAATATGAAATTTATGGTACTAGTTATATTTTTCCATGGTTGATCTACGAGTTAATTGTTATTAAAACTAGTTTAGAATCTTATTTTTCCATGATTGTTGTGCAAGTTAATTGCTACTAAACTAGTTTAGAATTCGGGCATCGCATGTGTTATGTTATTTAAAATTTTATTTAATTTAACAAAAAAATACAAATATAATAATAGAGAACATAAAATTTAAAATTCAAAATAATAATAATAAATAAAATATTTAAGGCAATAAAATATAGATATTTAATTACTCAGTATACGAATACCAAAAGAATTTATTTTAACACTTTGTGATTTATACTTGTTTTAATTATTCCTTAAAGTGGAAAAAAATATAAAATACTAGAAAAATACCACATATATAAGTTGGCTTTGATGGTAAAATTTGTTTTCTTAACAACTATATAAATAATATAGAGATAGATATACATAGATTAGATAAAAATTATTTAAATTTGATACAATTAACTTAGTGTGTAATTATATAAAATGATAGCAATATATAAAAGAATTCGATTTAAATAATTACTAAAAATAATTTAAAGTTATGATATTAAAATTTAATGATATATATTAAAATTAACAACAAAATTTAAAGATACCATATATCAAAATTTTTATTCTTAGGTTTAATTAGCATGATATTATTTAGAATATATTTATTTTTATTAAAAAATTATAAATATCAAAATTTATTGTAATAAATAAAAATTTCTAAAGTTAAAAAAACCAAATAAATATTTAAGTTTATTTATAATTTTACTAATAAAACTATTAAATGGATAACATATTTTCAGTCGAAACTAAAACAAACTGAAAATATATAAAAGTTCATCATACTTAATTATTCATTGAATTCATATTTATAAATTTAAAAAAACAAGAATATGGCACAAAAACAATAATTTTTTTATTAAATAAATAATTGATAATTATAGGAAACATAAAAATTTGAACATTAAATAGTAAAATATTAAAATTTTGAAATATTTAATTACAAAAATTGAGAATTTTCAAATTAAAATAAATATAAAAATTCAATGCTCATTAATATTTTATAAAGTGATAAAAATTAATATAAATTTATTTAGAAATGTTAGAGGTCGTAAAAATATAAAAAATAAATTAGTGTTCATTAATATGTTGTGAAATGAAAAATTAAAAATAAAACAAAATAAATTAAATTCAAGAAAAAGAGGTAAAAGCCAAAGTGCACATGACAAAATACATATAGTTAGCTTTTATATGTTTTATATAATTTTTTTAATAAAAAAATTTATAATTATTATGATTACAGTACATATTATTAGTGCTCTCCAAGATACTATTGACAGTTCATATACATTAAAAGGTCAATAGCATATATCAACTACGTACTCGCAGTGTAATCGAGTTGAGTTGAATCTATACATTGTCAAGTTTCAGCTCGATTTGCTTTGAAACTCGATGTTTAAATTAAACTCCAACTCGATCAAGCTTTCTTTTTTGAAGGTTGAGCTCAACTTAATTAAATGAATTATATACTCGAGCTCAACTCGGCTCACCTCGACTCGATTAATTATATAAAATTTTTGAAATATATATTTTAAAATATTTAAACTTGATTTGAGTTCGAATTTGACTCGGTTTGATAAAATATTTTTATAATTAGATTACAATAAAAGGGTAAAATAGTAAATATGTACAAGTTTCATTAGGCTCGATTAAGCCCGCGAGCCTATCAAGTTAAATATTTAGGAGTTCATGCTCGACTCGACAATCTATTCAAGTAGCTCGAGATCGAGCTCAACTTGATTATTATCAAGTCGATTTTAAGCCGATCTGGAGTAGCTCGCGAATTAGTTTGACTTAGTTACACCCTTATAAACTCCAAATAAATAAAATAATAATAATTAATATTAATATTAAATTTAGTTATGAATCCAACTTACAAATGTAAATATCTATTTATACAAAAAAAAATTGTCAATTCAATTTTCATAAATAATATTTTTGCAAGAAATTGGTATAATGTTTTTTTATCAAATATAAAAATCTTCTAAATTTTATTTTTTAAAAGTCAATATTTTTTTTTTAACTTTAATCCTTATAAAAGGTTCACCAAATTAAAAATAGATAAGACAAATATATTTTATACTTATAAATAACATTATCATTAAAATTCTATACAAATATTTTTAAATAAAATCACAATTAGTAAAAAATGAGAAAAGATGTCTCAATTTATTGATTCCATTTTTTGTATTAAATAATTTATATACACATGAAAACTTTAACATCATTATGTCAGTTTTGATATATTATATAATTACAATTTTAATAATATGTAAAATATCTGAAAAAGTTATATTAGAAATAAATATTTTTCTGTTTTATAGGTAAATTAAATGTAACATCCATATCCTGAGAAGTATGAATCAGTGTAAATTAAATAAATAATATAAGAATAAATAAAAAGAAAACTATGGGAAAAAAGTTTGAGGACTTAATTGAAAATAAATTGAATTTAAATACGTGGAGAGAAGGATTTTAAAGTTAAATGTGAGAAGTTTGAGGGTTAATTTGTGATAATAAGGATGAGGTGTCAAACATATAGAAAGAAAAGAGATATAGTGTCTCTGATATAAATCAAAGCCCAAGTTTAAAGTCCAACAACTTACAAAGAAGCTATGATCCATTAAGAATGCAAGAATGCACAATAACAAAATCCAAATCCAAGAAATTTCAAGAATCATTAATTGGACTTGTCCAAGACTTTTAGAAGGCCCAAGAGCATGGGAATTCAATCCAATTCAATAAGAGACTAATGGAGGCTTAAATGAACATGTTTAACTTAATAAAACATTAAGAAAATGCACTTCAAGTCAATCACAGCTTTGGAGAGATCGCAATAACATCAAATGTTCAAGCCAACTGAAGAAACAAGACTTTCTACTATGATCGTAGGGTACCTGGGATTGCAACAGCCATCATTCCTGCACAACTCATTTGATTTATTAACTAGGATGGTTACAAATAGTTTAATACATGGAGTTACACCTTGACACCACTTGAAACATGTTTTAGACCATTTCTTCAGTAGTAAAACATAGAATTAAGTATCTTCAAATGTAATAACAATTGAGGTTACACACTAATTCCAAATATGGTTGTTGGTGGAGAATTAATGTCATTAGAGTACCTAATTGCAAGATATAATCTCATATTTTAGTGTTTAGAATAGTAGTGTGTGTGCTTGGCCTTGTACTTTATATAAACAAGACCATTTTTTCATTGTGAGAGATTGAAGTTTGATATTGGAATATGAATTTCTTTAGTGAGAAATTTACTTTTAAGTTCTTAGTTGAACTTTATGACTTATCAAGCTTATTTAGCTTGTAGTGTCAAACTCTTAAATCTTTGTTTCTTTTTCACTTATCAAGCAATCTTGTTTGTGGCATAGAAAGATCTCAAAGTCTAATTTTATTGTTTATCCTTGTTTGTAAATAGGTGAATTAGTTTATCGCTTTCGTATCTTAATTCTTGACAATCCTAAAATATATTTATTGTGGATGGTAATAGATTTTTCATTGCAAGCTTATCATAATTCTGTAACTATTAGGGAGTTTATATATTACAAACTAATAATTTTTATCAATATCTATTTTGGTGAGTGTTGGAACATGTATTAACATTTTTTTTAAAAAGAAAGTAGCATTTTGTAAAGAATAATAGAGCGGTGGAGAAGAAGAAAAAGGAAGCAGCTAAAGCTTTTCATAGAAGTCTGAAGAAAAATCAAAATAAACAACAAATAAAATAAAAAAAATAAAAGTTGCATGTGAGGCTTAAAAGCAGTAGTAACATTAAAGAGTTGGGGAAAGAGGAAATTAATTAAATAAAAGCTGCAATAAGGGATTAAATGTGAATTAAGAGTTGTTTGGACATATTTGTTAGACCAACTTGACAAAGAAGAAGTGAGCTCAAGAGAAAGCAAAAGGAAGCATATTCAATGAATGGTTAGTGAATGTTACCAACTTTTATTTTGATTTCACTCATATTCTTTATTCTTGTTCTACCTTGATATATTATGTAATGAGATTTTCAAGTTTGGTTTGCTAACTATATGTTTTTTATGACCCTTATTTGAGTCTCTTGCTGTCATTTTTTTAGACAAATTCTATTTTGATTCCTCAAAACTTTCTCATAATAATTTATTGCTAAATTATGACGTATAATAAGAAAAGTCAAAAGTTGTAAACTTTTTCCAAAATAGCCTAAGTTAAGATTATGTTACTATTAATCAAGTAGAAAGAAAGCTTATATTATGTGTGAACTAATGTTGTGGAACTATCTAGGTTGAATTATGTTAAAAAAATGGAATAATGATTAGAAACAAAAAAAATAGTAAAAGATTATGTTATTAAGCTCATATTATAGCAATATATCAAGCTCATATTTATGTGTTGCGATCATGACATCAATGCATAATTTATTCTTAATGGCTTAATAAAATATACAAATTCCTCTAAAGCAAGGTGTAAACTTCTGTGGGTCATTTTCAAAAATCTGACGATTAATTATGAAAACATAAAAATATCTTATCATTGTAAGAGATTGATGTAAAAAAAAAAACTTTTTAGGCCATTTTAATACCTTTCCAAACCCTAAACCTTTACCCAATAATCTTTCAACACCTATTCAAACCACTTCGAGACCAAACTAAATCTAGGTAAACCTTTGTCAAATAAACCCTAATAGTGTTGGGAAAGAAGTTTGGTTGATGGATAAGTAAGAAATTCCTTTTAGCAATGTTTATAGAGTCAATAAGTTAAATCCTACATAAAGGCCTTTTAAGTTAATCTTTAGTGTTTTTAGTCTAGTTTGTGTACATCATGCCTTAATTTAACCTTAGAGAACGCTATAACAAAAAGTCAAACTTTGGTCAACCAACTTGTTTCAAGGTCAAATCAAGCCCTCCCAAGATCAAATTTTAGTCTGAATTTGTCTTCTAAAATTATAGCGTGTTCGTGGGAATCATTTGGTAAAAAGTCAATTTTTTTATTTTCAATGGTCAAAGTAGGTCCCACACCTTGTCATGTAAGTATTATTTCCTATCTGAATAATGCATAATTTTCAAAATTAATTACCAAGTAAGGAATATTATATTTTAGAATATTCTATGCCGTGTGTCAACTTAAGGAATAAGGTGAATAATTTACTATTATATAATAACCTTTTTAATATGTTATATAATTACATCAATGCCATAACCTTATTTTATCTATAAATAGTTAGTCTTAGGTTCTTTATGGAGCACTTTTGGAGAGTTAGTGTCATGGTTTTAGAACAATAAAAATCCTCCTAAAAATCAAGTGAGAAATAGATAAAAAATAAATCAAAATTTTACTCAATCCTCTAGTCAAATTCTCTTCACTCTCTTATTAATCTCAAACTACACTCAATCCAACACTTTTTACCCATTCTCAGAACCAAAAACCATTCAAAAGCCTCACCTAAACACAATTAAAACCAAAATAAAACATATTCATACTAAATCAACTTATTTTTTTCAAACTTTGATTCAATCTCTT
Organism: Macaranga tanarius; assembly: GCA_949673435.1. Taxonomy (NCBI): domain Eukaryota; kingdom Viridiplantae; phylum Streptophyta; class Magnoliopsida; order Malpighiales; family Euphorbiaceae; genus Macaranga; species Macaranga tanarius. The sequence continues at coordinate 15,333 of CATIWO010066124.1, read as the reverse complement.
TCATTGGTGAGTTCTACTTGAATTTTCAGTCTTATATGAGGCTAAACACTTTTAAAAATACCTTTTTAATCCTCAAGGGTCTTGGTTCTTAAGATTAAAGTCTTTTTTTCTTGAAATGTTAAAGCAAAAATACAAAATCGGGGCCTCCATAGCTGGCCACTTCTTCATTTTGGCCAACCAAAGCTAACCAGCCATTCTTTCCCCAAACCTATCATATATGTTTTTCTCCTTTTTTTTTATGTTTTCAATCTAGAAGGATTTCATGGATAGCTTTAACAGCCTTTAAAACCTAGAGAATGATCACAGTTTTACATAAATAGTGGCTCTAAAGGCTTAGATGAATGGATTTTTTTAAATTCCTTTGGTTTTTATTTTTAAACTTTCAATTTCAAGCTTTAAACTCACTTTTATGCTTTCTTTTACTTATTTTTAAATTAATTAATCAATCCTAAGCACCTTAATTGCTTTTGGTTAATAATAACAATCTTGGTTATATCACTTGTGTTTTAGTAACTTGTGAATGTTTGTGAGTTTTGCTTGTTATTAACATTGATTTTTTCTTGTTTTTAATGCTTAAATTCTTGCATTAACATTTGCATTATCATATTATTGCTTACATATTATTTGTTTGATGCAAATCACTATCATACACATATCTCATATGTAGATCCTTAGATGTATTTTGTGTGCACCCCAACTTATATCACTATCATTCTTGCATGTATTATTTATATTTATGTGCACCCCAAAATTAATTATCTTGTGTATCATGTATTACATTTAAGTATTTTGTATCATTGCATATTATATATCTTACTCAATGTCTCTAACTCTCAATATTAATTACTAACTTTTACTAACTCCTATCAATTATATCTAACTTATGCTAACTTTTACTAACATTTAACCTTTATTTTTTATGTTCTTTACTTTACAAGCACTAATTATCTTATTCAATGTTCTTATTGCTAACACCATTTCTATGTCAAGCTATATATATTACTATATCTATATATGTATCCATATAGCTATATATATATATCCATGTTGCTACTACTATATCATATGATATATATTGTTACTATTATATTGCTATACATATGTACATATAATACTACACATATTATTATATTATGTCACCATCGATTGTTGGTCATTTTCTTTTAGTTAATCTTTGAAATACATCATTTTATAAACTTATATTTTTCTTAATTAAAAGTTAAACCATTTTCTTCTTTTCATAAAGAATAAGTTTCATGAATCAAAAGAAGCAATATCTTGTTGAGTGTGATCTTTCCATCAATGGAACAAAACTTGATTTTAATGCCTAAAGATGATGGATTGAAAGGAATATTCCAATGGTAAGATAAAGGTATCTTTGAGTTCAACATACTTATTTTATGATAACAATTTTATTTTTAAAATAAGCTTGTTTTCATAACTCCAAAATAATCAATTTTTGAAACAAGGATTTTATCCTAATTTTCATTTTTCATAACTTACTTTAAAAATCATTTTTCATTCTCTTTCTGTTTTAATTTTAATTTTTAATTTCTATTTTAAATATTATTTTTAATCTATTTTCTAAATAAATTCTTTTGTCATGGCTCAAATTTAAGCTCAAAGACCTCTACTTTAAAGGTAAATAAAAGAGGTATTAGTGAAAGGATTAAGCTATTTACTTTTTTTGTGTACTCATTATGTATGCTTACGTATTTCATGCTCTTTATTGATTGTGCATTTCATGTTCATATTTTGCATGATTGTTTTATGTGTTATGTTAATGTTTGGATGTTTTGCTATCATGATATATGCATACATTTATATTTTCCATGCTTATATGTTCTTTCTTTCTTGCATAATATATGTATTTAATGACTTATATTATCATGATATGTTATGTCATGCCATATTTAGTATAATATTCATGATATGATTTGTGATGCTTTGATTTGTTTCATGCCATGATGTATTATGCTTTACATTGTTGCCATGATATGTTCTTTCATATATGCCATGACCATAAATATATATTGTATAGTATATTGAATAATGCTAAATTATGTCATTTATCTAATATGCTATATCTTTATTCTTGTTATAACATTCCTATATTCTTGTTATGCAATTGCTGAAACTATATATTCTTATTATGCCATGCTTGTTGGAAGATACATGTATTATACCATGACTATACATGTACCTTTTGTCATGTTTTGCTATGTACAATGTTTTGCATGCATTTTTTCTATGCTCATGCATTTTTACTATGTTTATGCATTTTTTCCATGTACACAAAGTATTGCTATGCTCATGCATTTTATATCACACATTCTTATGTGCTTATATGAATATATTATAATTATAATTGCATGTAATGGCTGGTTCATCATGGTACATATTCCAAATAAGCTCTATATTAATAAAGTAGGGTTGACAATGCTTAACATCCGGGCGGTATGGAGATACATCATGTTAGATGAGTCTGCTCCTACTGGCATCATATCTGAACCTACTATCTTATCCATGGACGGATTTGGTTCCAAATGATGGAATAATTTTGCCTAGTCCTTAATCAAACAACTTCTCAGGTGATACCGAATAGTGACTCCTTTTTTCTCCTCACTGGATTTTAAGGTTGTAAGTGTTATTTAGTTATTCTTAGGTGCTCTTTTTAGTACTCCCTTCATTACCTTTTTATTTTCTCATAACAAGAAAAAAAAGGATAGCAAATAAATCGGTGTCAAGTCGACGTATTGATATCAACACTCACTCAGAAGAAAAGAATTTTTAAAATTTATAATAAGAGAATAAAGAAGAAGAAGTTTAAAGCCGGAGATCTAGTTTGGAAAATGATTTTGCCTCCGAGAAATAGGGTTGTAAATGAATTGAGCCACTCACGAGCTACTCAGAGTTCTAGTAAAAAAAAGCTCATTTAAGCTCGTTTAATAAACGAGCCGAGCTCAAATATTATAAAACTCGACTCATGAAGCTTGAAAAAACCTCGAATAAAAGCTTACATAGTGCTAATCATCTTAATATATTAATAATTTGATTTTAGGTATATAATATATAAATTTTTCTTCATAGTATATGTTAATAAATATTAATACAAATGTATTGTTATATAAAATTATAATTTTATAATAATATATTTAGTAAATAATTTAGTTTAAATATTTTAATAAATAATTTAAATTTATATATTGTATTTTTAAAAATTTCTTTTAGCTCAGTTAGGCTCGTTTAATCTTGTGAGCAGTTCGCGAATACCAAATGGCATAGTGAGCTTGGCTGGAGTTCGGTTCAATTATAAGCGAGCTAAGCTCTGTTAGAGTCACAGCGGAAGCTATAAGCGAATGCAAATAAACTCATAAATAATAGCAACTAAAAGAAATAGATAATAGACATAAAGATTTACATGGAAAACCCTAATATGGGTAAAAACCAGGGGTAGATAAGGAGAGATTTCATTATGATTGTAAAATAGTGTACAGAGAGTGTTAGGGCAGCTAACAATAATGAATAGGCCAAATTCCATAACCCTAAATTGATGAAAGGCTTATTTATAGACTTTGTAGAGAGAAAATAAGAGAAAAATGTTTTCCAAATGGATTTGGACAACTCTGGATGCTATACTGGCGTGTCTCGATTCGTGTAGTCTTCTGAAGTGAAAATGGAATTAAAACACCCGGAACACACCCGTGTACCTTTTTGGATAAATTGACAGGTTCCAACACAGCCACCTACACATCTATGTACATGTCCGTGTTCACAACACACCTTGAGACACGCCCGTGTCTCTGCCCAAGTCTGCCTCCAACATGTAAAATATGACCAAACATGCCCAAAACACCCAAAATATGTCCAAAACATAAAGCCAACACATCTCCCATTAAAATTCATATCACAAACACAATGATCTCTACTTTGACATGAATTTCCAAGTATCAATTCAAACCAAAAAAAATTTCATAATGCAAACAACAATATAAACTCCACCTCTTCCAACATGCCACCACGGGCATAACTCAACGAGAATGTGTAAGACCAACCAAGTCCAAGCAATGCACAAACTTAGAAAAAGGAAGTGACTTAGTCAATATGTCAGCGGGATTATCATGAGTACTAACCTTTTCCACAACCACATCACCCCTTGCAACAACTGCTCATATAAAGTGATAGCGAACATCAATGTGCTTAGTCCTCTCATGGAACATCTGATCTTTAGTGAGAAAAATAGCACTCTGACTATCACAAAACAATGTTATGAGCTTCAAATCATCACAAATCTCTCTAAATAATCCCTTTAACTAAATGGCCTCCTTCACAGCTTCAGCATATATTCAGCCTCCATAGTAGACAACGTAACTAAAGTTTGCAATATTTCCTTCCAACTAATAGCATAACCACCAATGCTAAACACATAACCGGTCAATGATCTCCTTTTGTCAAGATCACGACAAAATTTGAATCCACATAACCAATAACCCCATCTCTATATTTCTTAAAATGCAAACACACTCCCAAAGAGCCACGCAGGTAGCGAAGGATCCATTGAACTGCTTTCCAATGTTCTTTCCCCGGATCAGCTATGTATCTACTAACTGAACTCATGGCATGCGACAAATCTGGATGTGTGCACACTATAGCATACATAAGGGAACCAACCATACCAGAGTAAGGGACTCGAGTCATGTACTCGATCTTTTCATCTGACTGTGGACACAACAAAGCTGAAAACTTAAAATGTAGGGCCAATGGAGTACTTACAGGTTTATAATTATGCATATTAAACTTTCGCAAAACCTTCTCAATGTACCCCCTTTGACTAAGATACAATGAGCCAGCCTTTCTATCTCTCACAATCTCCATGCCAAGGATCTTCTTTGCTTCACTTAAATCCTTCATCTCAAATTCAACACTCAACTCAGATTTGACCTTCCTAATTTCTTCTTTATCTTTAGCTGCAATCAACATGTCATTAATATAGAGAAGAAGATACATAAAGGACCCATCACGTTTCTTCCTAAAATAGACATAACTATCATAGTTGCAACGTCTAAACCCGTGTGTGGTCATGAAAGTATCAAACCTCTTGTACCACTATCTTAGAGATTGTTTCATCCCATAGAGAGATTACTTCAACAAACACACATGGTCCTTCTTTTGTGAATTAATAAAACCCTCTGGTTGCTATATGTAGATGTAGATGTCCTCCTCAGCTCTCCATATAAGAGTGTCGTTTTAACATCTAATTGCTCTAACTCAAGATTATACTTAGCAACAATCCCAAATAAAGCTCGAATAGAGCTATGCTTCACAATAAGAGAGAACACATCAGTGAAGTCTACATCTTGAATTTGACTATAGCCTTTAGCAATAAGTCTCGCTTTGTATTTGGCATCATCAATACTCGGAGTGCCTTCTTTCCTCTTGAACACCCACTTACACCGAACAACCTTTTTGCCTTTGGGTAACTTCACTAACACCCATGTGCCGTTTTTGTGTAGAGATTCCATCTCTTTAAACATGGCAATCAACCACTTTTTTGAATCCATACAACTGATTACCTCCTTATAGGTAGATGGTTCCTCGCCGGCATCAATATCCTAAGCCACATTTAATGCATAAGTTACAATATCCGCTTCAGCATACCTTTGTGGTGGTTTAATAGGCCTCTTAGGTCTGTCCCTTACAATAGAGTACTAAGGTGTGGTAGCCTCATCATCATCAATCACCTCTAAACCCTCATCTGGTGTAGCTTTTGGTGTGGATTTTGTCCCTAACGGAAACTCCACCTTCATGTCTGTATCTTGCTGATGCACAGACTCATCACACTTATCTCTAGGAGGCTGGTTATATAGTATAAAAGTTTCATCAAAGATTACATTACGACTCACAATAATCTTACTCAACTCGGGACATCAAAGCTTATAACCCTTACCACCAGACATATACCTAAAAAAGATATACTTTCTAGGCCTGGGTTCCAACTTACTATTATCAACATGAGCATAGGCGGGACAACCAAAAATTCTCAAGTCAAAATAATTTGGAGGAGTACTAGACCATACCTCTTCTGGAGTTTTCTTGTCTATCGCTGTAGAGGGAGAATGATTCACAAGAAAATAAGCTGTTACGGCAGCTTTAGCCCAAAATGACTTCAGTAATCCATAATTAGAAAGCAAACACCGAACCTTCTCCATCAATGTTCTATTCATGCGTTCAACCACACCATTCTATTATGGAGTACTCGAAACTATCAAATACCTAACAATTCCTTCAGTCTGACAAAATGAATTAAACTTACCTGAATAAAACTCCAAACCATTGTCAGTATGGAGACACTTCACTTGCTTTCTAGTCAGTTTCTCAATTATGGACTTCTACTACTTGAAAGTGGAAAACACGCCACTCTTTTGCCTCAAAAAGAACATCCAAACTTTCCTTAAATAATCATTAATGATCATCAGCATGTAGCTTACACCACCCTTAGTTAGAACTTGGGATTGCCCCCAAATATCTAAATGAACATAGTTAAGTGTCCCTTTTGTGTTATGAATGCCCTTATTAAAACTTACCTTTTTATGTTTCCCAAACACACGGTGCTCACAAAACTCTAATTTCCCAATTCGACCATCAATTAGTCCTCTTTTGCTTAACTCAGCTAGATCATTCTTACTCATATGGCCTAATTATAAATGCCAAAGTGTAGTTTTATCCAACTCAAAGGAGGTGATGGCTGCATCACCTATAATGGTCGAACCTTCCAAGACATACAACTTGGCATGCCTCAAATGCCCCTTCATCACAATAAAAGAGCCTTTCGTGATCTTCAACACTCCACCTCTACTTGAATAACTGTAACATTCACTGTCGAAGGTAGAAACCAAAATAAGATTTTGGACCAAGTCAGGAATGTGCCAAACACCCTCAAGTGTTCCGATGATCCTATCATGCATTTTAATTATGATCGAACCAACGCTGATAATTTTAGATGGGGCATCATTCCCCATTAAAATAATCCCTATATCTCTCAGTTCATAGGTTACAAACCATTCCCGATTGCAAGTTATATGGTATGTGCAGGCGATGTCCAAAATCCAATCATGTGTTGAATTGACCCTACTGTCAGCAATAACTAGAAGATCACCTTGATTGTCCAAATCTTCTACATCTTTAATAACATTGGCCTCACTAGAATTTTCTGGCTTTTTAACCTTATGATCACCTCTCTTAGTCCTATTCTTCAACTTAAAATACTCGGCCTTGACATGACCCTTCTTCTTATAGTAATAGCACTTCACGACTTGCTCTTTGACTTAGACCTTCCTCTATTCTCATCCCTTGAACCTCTCTTAATCATCCTTCCTTTAATAACAAGACTCTTTCCATGAGTCTCTAGGTTAACCACTAACTATTTAACCTGTTCCTTGGAATACAGCGCCCTACAAATCTCTTCTAGAGAGATTTTCTTACGACTATATAATAAAGTCTCAATGAAGTTTCTATAAAATGGAGGTAAGGAATATAGCAAAATTAAAGCTAAATACTCATCCGCAACATTAAGCTCCATACTCTCCAAGTCAGAGACAATTTCCTTAAACACAGTTAAGTGATCCTCAAGGGACGTACCTTCTACGATACGATGAGAGTACAAATGCTACGTTAGATGCATCTTGCTAGGGAGAGATTGTTTCATGCATATCTGCTCCAACTTCACCCATAACGAAGCTGCAGTCTTCTCCTTTAATACATCCTGTAAAATAGCGTTTGACAAATGCAAATATATTTGTGTCAAGGCTTTATGATCTTTACGCTTCTTTACATCATCTGTCCATGACGCGGGCATCTAGTCAAACCCTAAAATATAATTATTTAACTCCATTTGTGCAAAGATAACATGCATCTTAACCTACCATAGCATGAATTTTGTGCTAGGATCCAATAATGGAATATTATACTTTAATGAAGCCATTGTTCAAATCAGACAACGCCAAAATCAAACTTGAAAAAAAAAATATTTGCTCTGATACCAGTTTGTTAGAGTCACAGTAGAAGCAATAAGTGAATGCAAACAAACTCACAAATAATAGAAACTAAAAGAAATAGAGAATAAATATTAAGATTTATGTGAAAAACCCTAATATGGTTAAAAACTATGGGCAAAGGAGGAGAGATTTCATTATGATTGTAAAATAGCATACAAAGAGTGCTAGGGCGGCTAACAATGATGAATAGACCGAATTTCATAATCCTAAATTGATATAAGGCTTATTTATATACTTTGTGGAGAGAAAATAGGAGATAAATGCTTTCCAAATGGATTTGGACAACTCTGGATGCTACACGGGCGTGTCTCGACCTGTGTAGCCTTTTGGAGTGAAAACGAGATTGAAACACAGCCTGAAATATGCCCATATTCTTGCCCATGTACCTTTCTAGACAAATTAATAGGTTCCAATATGGCCACCTACACACCCGTGTACCTGCCTGTGTTCATAATACACCCTGAGACACATCTGTGTCTCTGCCCTGTCTGCCTCCAATATGTAAAACATGACCAAACATGTCTAAAACACCCTCCAAAACACAAAGCTAACACATCTCCCATCAAAATTCATGTCACAAATACAAAAAGTTCAAACTAGTCAAAACTTGGTTCAGCTCGGCTCGATTATATTCCTACCTCGAACTAAGAATAAAGAGCTAGATAAATAGTCTCCCAGCTGAGAGGGTTCATTTAGAATTCATTAAGTCTTGGAAGAAAATGCTTATTAGCTAGAAAGCCTTGACGGAACTCCATATAAGAGGTTCATCAATAAAAAACATTTATAAAAGCATGTTCTCATTATCTAGGAAATGAAAGAAAAGCAGGGAAGTTAAGTAGTTAGACTTAGGCTATAGAATTACCACTTATACTTAGTAGTAATATTTTGTTTTATTTTTAAGATTTTGTAAGTTGGCTTGTTAGCCATTTCTCTAAATAAATTTTGGATTTTATAAAATTTTTAATGTGTTGATATTTTGGCTCATTAGTTTTTTTTGCTTTATTCATTTGCAAATAAATAAAGTTTTGAGTAATGTTATTTCTATAAAATTTTGGTAGAATTTTTGCTGAAAATATGCTATTTTATTTAAATAATGCATGACTGTGATGTAAAGTAAGAAGTAATCAGTGATGCTATTCAGATGAGCACATCAAATGTAATTTTCAATAGAACGGCATAAAATTTCTATAAAAAAGCAATCCTCAATCATAGCAAAAGCATCAATAGTGCAAACAAAGCCGATGAAGGCAACATAAAGTCATAAGAACAATATCACAAAACCTAATTAAGTCACCAAATACATCAAATCATAAAAGATGTATCACAGAGAAGATATCTTAAATAGCATCAAAGTTAAACTTTTTGATGGCCTCCTAAGTGTCTAGGCATTTCTGCCTCATAGCAACTGCCTTATGCTCTTTGTCTTGCCACTCAGCCATTGTTTCTTTCTACTTTACCAGAGAGTTCCTAATCTCCCTAACTCTGCTCGTAATGGTATGACAATCAAAAGCTAGAACCTTACTTTTCCCTAGTATCTCTGCTTTACGAACCTCTAAATCAGCTATCATCAGTTTATAGTGCTCAATCTCAGCACTAACTTTTTCATAAGATGCTTTAGCTTCATTTTGTGCTTCCTTTACTTGCTTTATTTTAAATTGATTAGAAACATAACTATCTCTCTGGTGTTGAAAGGAGCTAAGGTGCATGAAAGCATCAATCTGGGTAGAGCTAGACTCATCTAAGTGTGTGAAGCTCCAAACGGTATGATCCCGCAATGCAAAAATAGTAGAAGATCTAGTATCAAGCTCTAAAACACTAAGTGAGAAGAGAAAAGTGAACCTTTAAGGCTCAGATAATATGCCAATATCCATATGTAGAATGGACTTTAGAGATTTCTTGACCTTTTCCATCTAAAGTTGATATGAGACTAGAGAAAAACTACTTTATGCCTCTGATGAGGTATTAAAAAAGCTTAAATCTGAAGATACATCAACTGGGTTTAAGATGGGCCAAGGATCAACCTTCTACAATTACAAAATGTACAAATTAGTATATTAAAGTTATTGGTTATAAGAGAATTTCAATAAATTAATTACCTTAGGAGTTGTAGGGTGTCAGGGCTCTGAGGTATCCTTGGCTTGGCTGAACACGAGAGCAATAAAGCAAAAAAAATTATCCTACTCACCCGTAGATGAAGAGGAAACTAGAGGACTGCATTGTAAGGAAGCATGTAACTAAGTTTTTTATGTTCTAAATAGAAGCTGTAACTCTAATTTTAATGATAGAATGGCATTACGAAGCTAAACATTATTGAAGCATATGTATTAAGATATTTTTTCATGCAGTTTTATAATATAATTTCTAGACTGCCAAAAGTTAATTTTACTTTAGTTAGATAGTTGACGACCATAATATAAAACTTGTTGAGATACTCAACTTGAACCATATCGCAATGAGCCTTCACCCATTTCCTTTTGACCACCTCAACACATTCCTCATTCGGTACCTAATATGCTTTAAATCTAAATAAGTGTGACTGGCACCTTTTGTGAGAGATAGATCCCCTTTAAGTTGTATAAGAATGGGTGAGTGATCAAAGGATTTCAATGTAAGATGTTGGACAGTAGCTTTTGGAAAGAATGTAAGCCATTAATGATTGCCAAAAAATCAATCCAATCGTTTGCTCATAAGAGTTGTACTTTGTTGCTCCAAGCACATTTGCAGCCGATTAGCCCACACTTACCAACAGTTTTCTGAAAGTTCTTTGGTTTACAAATGCTGTAATAGCTCCCAAGTGTGATATTAATGCGACATGTAGTGCGATAATCAAACACGTTGATTATTAGAAAGAACAAACAATCTCAATCTAGAGATAATTCTCAATCCAGAGAAAAGAAATAAGTAAAAGCTTATTTTAATTGATAAAAATTGAATGATAAAATCCACAACTTTAATATAGCTATTTATAGTATAAGCTATTAACCCTAGTTAAAATCCTAATTAAATAAGAAAATTAGAATAATGATAAAATAAAGCTCTAGATAATTATTCCTAATTAATTTATAAAACTAAAATAAAAATTTTAGATAAATATATAATTATCTCTAATTAACTAATTATCCTAAAAGAAAATCATATTAAATATTATCCTCATCATTCACCTCCACTTGTAAAGAACTCAAACTCGAGTGAATATCTGGATACCCAAGGCTCATATCTGGCTGAAATAAGGTGATGTCTGCAACATTGAAAGTCTTCGAGATTTCCATCCATGCCGGCAAATCAATAACATAAGCATTGTCATTGATCTTTTGAACCACCTTGTAAGGCCTTTACTTACGTTGTTGTAGCTTGTTATGTCCACCTTCCATCTTTGCTTTGTTAATTAACACCATAACCTCATCTCCCACATCAAGAACCTTAAAACGCCTATGTTTGTCTGCCTCAATCTTGTACTTAGTATTAGCTTGATCAAGCTTATTTCTGACATCCGCTTGTACCTCTTGAACTTACTTTGCCAAGTCACCAGCTGCCACACTAATACCTGGCACCTTTGGAAGCTTCACTAAGTCCAAAGCATGGTTAAGAATTTCATACACACAACAGAGATCTACTTGTAGCACTATGAACAACGCTGTTGTAGGCAAAATCCACTTGTGCTATAGCAAAGTCCCATTGTTTAGGTCAATCCATGCAAATGCTCCAAATCAGATTACCCAATATCCTGTTCACCACCTCTGTCTATCCATCTATCTGTGGATGTGTTGTACTACTGAAGTTCAAAGAAGAATCAAACATCTTCCAAAGTGTCATCCAGAAATGGCTAAAGAACTTAGTATCACGATCAGATGTGATACCCTTTAGCACTCTATGCAATCTCACAACCTCCCTAAAGAATAGCTTGGCTGTAGAGGATACATCTACAGTCTTCTTACATGGTAACAAATGTGCCATCTTGGAGAACCTGTCCACCATAACAAATATAGAATCCATACCTCGTTGAGTTCGCGGTAAATCCAACATAAAGTCCATCGAAAGATCCTCCTAAATAGCATTAGGAACTGGCAATGGCATGTACAATCTTGTATTTTGAGTATGTCCTTTAGCCTTCTAACAAACATAACACCTAACCACTAGGTTAGTGACATCCTTCCTCCACTTAGGCCAATAGTATCTCTCCTTCACAGCCTCAATAGTCTTATCTCTACCAAGATGACTCGCTAAACCACCTCTATGTAAATCCCGAATGACCTTCTCACGAAGAGATGTGTGAGGTATACACAGTTTCCCACTCTTCATGAGAAAACCATCATGAATGTAGAAATCATCACAAGGCTGTTTATGCACACAACTAGCCCAAACCTTACTCAAATCATCATCATCTACATACAACTCCTTCAACACTTTAAAACCCACTATCTCCCAACTAAGAGTTCTCATCAATGCCGCCACCCTATTATGCTGCCTCGACTTATAAACAAGCTTATAAGGAAATTTTTCAATATAAGCCGACCACCTAGCATGCATATCACTCCTAATATGCATTTGGGTGCTCAAATACTTCAAAGCTTGATGATCAGTATACAAAATAAACTCCTTAGCAATGAGATAATGTTCCCAAGTCTTCAAAGCCCTCACAACAGCATAGAACTCCTTATCATAGGTAGCCCACTTTCTTCTAACCTCACTCAATTTCTCACTAAAGAAAGCTACCGGCCTCTTCTCTTGGGATAAAACAGCCCCAACACCTACACCACTAGCATCACACTCCACCTCAAACAACTTCTCAAAATTAGGCAATGCTAACATAGGTGTTGTACTCAATTTCTTCTTAATCAAAGCAAAACTACTCTCTTGCTCTTCACCCCACTGAAATTTGCTTTTCTTTAAACATTCAATAATAGGTGCAATAATACTACTGAAATACTTAATGAACCTTCTATAGAAAGTTGCCAACCTATGAAAACTCCTCACATCACTCACATTCTTTGGGGTAGGTCACTCCTTAATAGCTTTAACCTTGGCCTCATCAACCTTAATCCCATCATTACTCACAACATACCTAAAAAAAACAAACTATCTTGTATAAAATCATACTTCTTTAAATTAGCATATAGTTTGTTTTTCCTCAACACCATAAATACCTCTCTAAGATGCTCTACATGCTCATCTCTAGACTTACTATAAATTAAGATGTCATCAAAATAAACCACCATAAATTTACCCATGAATGATTATAGTACCTGATTCATAAGTCACATGAATGTACTTGGAGCATTAGTGAGACCGAAAGGCATAACTAGCCACTCGAATAAGCCATCCCTTATCTTGAATGTTGTTTTCTATTCATCCTCTGGGTGAATTCGAATAAACTTCATCACAGTATTTACTAATTGAGAAAGGTACCTTACAATGTTTTGTCACCTTGATGCCTCCTACCTCCTTAATCCATCTAATGGTGTATGGATTAGGATGTTCCTCAGTCACTAGCTTCAGTTTCTCTACTATGTCTCCCCCTATGATGTTCTCTTCACTGCCACTATCAATAATGAGATTAAACAAACTCCCTTGCACGGTACATCTAGTGCGAAAGAGCCTGTGGTGTGAGTATCATCCACACTCTTTGGTGACAATATGAGTTTCCTCACTACACATGCACACTCATCATGGTCATCATACTCACAGTCATCATCATCTCTATCGGGTCCACACACCTCATCATCAACCTCATCTTCCTCTCTCTCTACCACATTCACAGCCTTTCTCTTTGGACACTCATTTGAACAATGCCCTATCTCTCCACACCTATAGCACTTAATGCCAAAAGGTTTGGTATAGGGGTTGGTATTTTTGGCAAGAGTTATAGTGTCATTCTTCTCCCCCATCACACCTTTGCCTTTCCCTACACCTATAGTGGTAGCCTCCATATTACTAGTTTGAGGTGCCTTACCCTTATCAAATGCAACCTTATTATCTCCTTTGTCATATCTTCTATAATTGGCAGTCCGGGTTTGCTCATGGATAAGAAATTCAGCCCTCATGGCTAAATTTCTTGCCTCTTGTACACTAAAAACCATTTGCACACTGATCTTATCTCGAAGAGCCAGTTTCAACCCACTCAAAAACCTTGCTGCCTGTTGATTTTCACTTTTTGACAATTGGTTCCTCACCGCCAATCGCATGAACTCTGCATTATACTTAGTTACTCTCCTCATTCCCCGAGTACATCTCTGATAAGCATGGAAAATATATTGTTCGTGATCTGAAGGTAAAAATTTACCCCTCAATAATTTTCTCATCCTCCTCCAAGTCCGAACTGGACCACGCCCCTCTCTCATCCTATTCTCTCTCAACCTTTCCCACTAAACCCATGCTTCCCCTTTCAACCGATAGGCAACAAAATTCACGTTTCTCTCCTTGAGCAACTCAATATAATCAAAGAACCTATCTACTTCGGTCAACCAATCAAGAAAACCCTCTATATCAAGATTGCCACTGAAGTTAGGAATATCTACCTTTAGTTTGTACTCATCGTCCCCTCTATAGTTTGGTTGCCATTTTCGTCTGCCACCAAATCCTCCATGCGCAGGTGACATATTCCCTGCATATGCCATATTCCCAAAGTCAGCCTCATCATCAGATGTGTCATCATATACTCTGGCTGGCCTCCTCTGATTATTAGGAATGGGATCAACAACGGGTCTGACAGGGTAAAATCCTCTGCCTTCTTCACCATCATCATTCCTATGCCCTTGTTCGGTAACCCTCAACACAGCCTACAATTGGGTTTGCATTGCTTCTAATAACTGGGTTATGTTTTAAATATTCTGTTGTTATTCTTCGATTGCTCTCCAAACATCCTGTAATCCTTGATCACCGTCTTGGGGTTGGTTGCTATTATTACCACGATCAAGGTTAGCCATCGATTAAGAAAAACCTACTCTGATACCACCTGACGTGACGTGTAGCACAATAATCAAACACATTGATTATTAGAAAGAACAAACAATCTCAATCCAGAGATTAACAATCTTAATCCAGAGAAAAGAAATAAGCAAAAACTTATTTTAATTGATAAAAATTGAATGATAAAATCCATAACCCTAGCATAGCTATTTATAGTGTAAGCTATCAACCCTAGTTAGAATCCTAATTAAACTAGAAAACTAGAATAATGATAAAATAAAACTGTATATAATTATTCCTAATTAATCTATAAAACTAAAATAAAAATTCTAGATAAATATATAATTATCTCTAATTAACTCATTATCCTAAA
>CATIWO010065999.1:0-14108 GCA_949673435.1 Macaranga tanarius | reverse complement strand
ATATAAAACTCATTATGCAGGACTCTATGATGATCTCAGATCAGAGGACTATAATAATATCATTGTAATGAGAATAACTTATGACAATTATCCATGTAGTATTCTCATAGAGGGTCAATCCAGTACATCCTATGTACCTATGACTTGACTTTGTATCTCGTATACATGATCAGTAAAACATGATCATCAGTTAACCTCATACTAGTCTTTATTCATTAGTTTCCCATAATAATGACCGACTAAGGATGATTTAGAATATAACTCATTTACTATCTAAGAGTTTTACTATCAAGTCATACATTTGATGATCTTAAATAGAGTTAAACATTCATGGAATTCAATAGAGTCAATATGATAAAATGCCTTTTTATTATAATAATAAAATATAGACAAAGTCACAATATGACCATAATACTATAAGCCTAGGGCACATCACTAACATGACCAATAAAAGGTTAGATGCCATGGTGAGCCCTACTCTAAAAGTTAGATACTGTCAGTGAAAATTATCCCGAAGTGTGATGAAATTAAAATTTAATTAAAAATCTCTAATATAGCACTTTATTATTTTGTTTATTTATTATTCATTAATTGATGTTGTTCCTTGAGTGCTTTATATTGTGTTGATTTATCTTTGTTGTTGTTTTTATACTCACTGGATAATTTTTTTATAAAATTACTTACACTCACTTTCTTTCATTTTTTTAGAATAGCAATATTACAATTATATAGTGTAGTGGACCGCGATAACCTATGAGGTGACCGAGACAGAGACACTAGTGAGATATATAATTTTCCATGATGTAGATGTCGAGTTAGCTTTCAGAGTTACCATAGAGCCTATAGAGGCTTCAATCCAGTTGTCAATTATTAGAGAGAATTATCTGGACAGTGTTTGCACCTCTATCAGGGTTTTTTATGAGACCTCCACTAATGTGCAGGTCACTCTGACCTGGCTTTAAGCTGTGAGAGCATGATGATCTTTTTGCTTTTTTACTATAATGCTAGGCCATACTCTTGGAGTTGTAATTGTTCTTTTTGCCTAACATTTGGATGATAAGTTGAGGCTTAGGTTAGAGGGGTGCAAGCTCTGGATGCACACCTACAGTCGGATAGTGATCCGACGTGAGATAGAGAGGGTTATCAGAGCTTATTATGTATTATATTTTATATTTATTTGTATGATAACCCATACTATTGTAGTTTATGTATGATGATATTTTAAAAGTGATAGGACACCTATGTACTTATGTAAATGTTATAATATTTCACTTGCCATCAATTTTATGATTTTAAGTTATATTCATATGACTATTCCTTATTAGTATTTAAGATAATGTTATTATAATGGCATACTCCAATAAAAGATTCCTTTTAGATAGCCTTCAGGTAACACCTCTGTCTACTGTTGTCCCATTGGATGGGTATTCCGGTGGGATACATTAGGCTGAGGTGTTATAGTTTAAATTAGTATCAAAGCTCTAGGTTATTAGGTTCTATAGACACTAAGAAATATTGAACTTGGTGGATATTAGTAATAGATTTGAGTTTTAATGGCAAGAATTATTGAAGTATATCAATTTTAAATTTAGAATGATAGCAAGAACTATAGGTGGTCATCTAGGAGGTCAAGGTCGCGGTCATAGTTGAGGTAGAGGTATAGGACATGATGTCCATAATGATAGAGCTGAGCTAGTAGAATGGACTAATTGTCAACTAGGAGTCGAGCACCGCAACTAAAATTGCCTTCGTCATTAGTGTCATTTGGCAACGAGAGAGATGAAATGCCTGTTGCTTAAAGAGGTAGTCAGTAAGATAGTTTTGTACCGATCGTGTCTATCTCAATTGTTGAGAATATGCCGAGGAGAGCATAACTATCAACCACCATAATTAATAATGCCAATGGACGTGCCAAATCCACAAGCACCATCAGTAGTTCATATTGATGCTACTGATGTAGCACGTTATTGGAGTTTAAATTAGTATCAAAACTTTAGGTTATTAAGTTCTATAGACACTAAGAAATATTGAACTTGGTAGATATTAGTAATGGATTTGAGTTTTAATAGTAAGAATTATTAAAGTTCATCGATTTTAAATTTAGAAAGATAGCAAGAACTAGAGGTGGTCATATAGGAGGTCAAGGTCGAGGTCGCGGTCATGGTCATGGTCGAGGTAGAGGTATAGGACATGATGTCCATAATGATAGAGCTGAGCTAGTAGAATGGGCCAATCGTCAACTAAGAGTCGAGCACCGTAACTAGAATTGCCTTCGTCATTAGTGTCATTTGGCAATGAGAGAGATGAAATGCCTATTGCTTGAACAGGTAGTCAGTAAGATAGTTTTGTACCAATCGTGTCTATCTCAATTGTTGAGAATGTGCCGAGGAGAGCATAAATATTAACCACCATAATTAACAATGCCAATGGACGTGCCAAATCCACAAGCACCACCAGTAGTATATATTGATGCTACTGATGTAGCACGTTGTTGGGTTCTGGGTCAAAATCACGCAGCAGAATAATAAAAATTTTGACCCTAAAAACCCCACCAAGATCCAAGTAGATTAGATTAAATCAATTTAATCGAGTCTAGAATCTTACTAAGACGAGTTCAAAGATAAGATTGTAGGAAGGAAGAGAGG
The DNA here is from genome assembly GCA_949673435.1 of Macaranga tanarius. Taxonomy (NCBI): domain Eukaryota; kingdom Viridiplantae; phylum Streptophyta; class Magnoliopsida; order Malpighiales; family Euphorbiaceae; genus Macaranga; species Macaranga tanarius. The sequence continues at coordinate 11,463 of CATIWO010065999.1, read as the reverse complement.
AGGCTCACTCTGGTGACATCCTACCTTGAGTCTTTCATTGTCTTCTATCGGAATATAGATGTAACTAAAGAGCAACATCCTCTACTAGTATCCATATGAATAGAATACCCAAAATGAAGCTAGTGTGCTAGCACCTTTCTCTTAATTTTCTCTCTGTGTATTTCTTTCTCAAGCAACGTAGTTTTAAGGATAATAATGTGCAGAGACCTACTACTCTATATGTGTTAAATATCTATATATATATCGATATCAATTAGGGTTTGAAGAGTCCTATTTAAATACCAAAATACTTTTTTTTGGTTTATTATCATTATTTATTTCTATATTTATATATATATATCCAAAACTATTTTAGATATATTTATAAATATATTTTTACCTTTTACATTTAATTATGGTAACTATTACTATAAATAAATTTTAACTAATTACATATAAGAGAGATAACTATCTAATTGGGCTAATAAGCCCAATATCCATTTTGGATATGTTCTATGTGTGTGACCCTATAGGTTCACACAATGTTGGCAATGGGCCTCCAATCCCATTGTTAGCCAATAAGTCATAAGTGGCCTCTAGCAAGATATTATGACTACCCAAATCATGTGAAGGTCAATAATCCGACACAACGTATTTAACAATAATATTACAGTCTTTTTGTATATGATATTTTAGATTGAACATAAGGTATGGTTTATTTCATCCTTAATAATTCAATTATTTCTGGATCTCAATTGGACTAAAATTGATAACTCTTTATCAACTAATTTTAAGCATGGCCATACATTTATATTCAGTCTAATTTATCGAGGGGCCCATAGATATCCTCCTTATGATTAGTGAGGGACAAATTCCTTTTTGATCACTCATACTCCTCACATGATTCATTTTATATCCAATCACAATCTATTACATCATCATTTTAAAGATAATATTAGAATATGTCAAAATATAAAACTCATCATACAGGACTCTGTGATGATCTCAGGTCAGAGGACTATAATAATATCATTCCAATGAGAATAACTTATAATAATTATCCATGTAGTATTTTCATAGTGGGTCAATCCAGTACATCCTATGTACCTATGACTTAACTTTGTATCTCGTATACATGATCAGTAAAATATGATAATCAGTCAATCTCATACTAGTCTTTATTCATTATTTTCCCATAATAATGACCGACTAGGGATGATTTAGAATATAACTCATTTACTATATAAGAGTTTTACTATCAAGTCACACACTTGATAATCTTAAATAGAGTTAAACATTCATGGAATTTAATAGAGTCAATATGATAAAAGGCCTCTTTATTATAATAATGAAAAATAGACAAAGTCATAATATGGCCATAATACTATAGGCCTAGGACACATCACTAACACCCCATCTTGTCCATCTTAAAGGACGCAAGGAACTCAACAAAAATCTCATGATAGCACGGGTCCCTAATTGCCAACAAAACAAACCAATGGCCACAAGAAAATCTACCCTCAATATCATCCCATATACCTAGACTAGTTAAATCATACTGACTGGGGTATCTACTAGGTTCTACCGGAAGAGAGAGAAAAGTTTGTACCTTAGCCGTGAATTACGCATCACAGAACCGAAAGCATGGATGAAGTGTAGAAGTAGTGGTCAAAGCGGCTACCTGAGCCAGCGGGTCATTCATCGACACCTGAAGTGGTTCAACCAGTGGTAGCGAGCGGTGGCGAGGACGACGATTCCTTGTGGCTACAGTTTTGACGCGTTTAGGGTGAGGATCTAATATAGTGGAGGGAAGAGAAGAGAGGGAATGATGAAAAAGAAGAGAAAAATAGTAGAGAATGGCCGAAAAAACCTTGGGTTGCCAGAAATGGGGAAATCGGTGCTCTGAAGGAGAGAAAATGAAGAGGCACGAAAACTAACCTTTTTTCTATTTAAAACTAGGCGCTACATGGGCATGTTCCATGGAACGCCTGTTTAGCACAGAAAATGAAAGGTTTAATGGAATACACAGTTGAAGACATGGGTGTGTCTATGACCGTGTCTAATTCGGTATTAGAATCATCAATGTACACGGCTCGAGACACGGGCGTATCTCAGACCGTGTTTAATGTATAACCTAATTTTAAATATTCTACATGGTCTGTCACAGGGGCGTGTACATGCCCGTGTTTGGCTCGATCTGAAATTTACCAATTAACACACGGTCTTGTATACGGGCATGTATCTGCCCGTGTTAGGGTTCGGATTTAAATATGTATTTGGAGACATAGTCCACTACACGGGCATGTTTATGGCCGTGTTGTTCTCAATTGACGCTTTGAAAACTCTATTTTACATGGTCAGGCACACGGTTTGGGATATGGGCATGTTACTCTTTGTCCAATTTCATAAATTTCATTAATTCAAACACTATAGGGGACATGGGCATGTGTGTGTCCGTGTATAATGTGCGTACCTGGACATGGCCTAGGACACTGTCGTGTATGAGCCCGTGTAGACATTTCTTTACCTTTTCTTAAGCATTCCTTGTATTAGCTAACATAAAATAACAAACAAAAATAATAAAATAAAGTAAAAGAACCTAAAGAAAAATCTAAACTAAAAGCAAAACTAAACTAAACTAAAAATATCAAAATCTAAATTATAATTGGGTTGCCTCCCAACAAGCGTTAGTTTTAGGTCTTTAGCTAGACCTTCCCTTTATAGCTAAGTAGAATTAGCCTTGGCATCAAAGGAAATCACTTCCTTATCCTTTACCCACAAACCTCCATAGTAGAGCTTGCAACGTTGCCTATTGACCTTGAATTTGTCACCTTTATCATTCTCGAGCTCAATTGCACTATGAGGAAAGGTTTGGACTACTAAAAAATGTCCACTCAATCTAGACTTTATCTTTCCTGGAAATAAATGCAAATGTGAGTTTAATAGTAACACTAAATCACCAATTTAAAAGACCTTTTTCTGTATGCGTGCATCATGCCATTTCTTTGTCTTTTCCTTGAAGAGCTTAGCATTTTTATAAGCTTGGATGTGAATCTCATCGAGTTCATTCAATTGAAATAGCCTTTTCTCTCCTACAGCCTTCAAATCAAAATTTAGTGTCTTTATCGCCCAATATGTATGATGTTCGAGCTCAATAGGTAGATGACATACTTTGCCAAACACCAACCTAAATGGCAACATGCCAATTGGTGTTTTGAATGCCGTTCTATATGCCCATAATATGTCATATAATTTGGCCGCCCAATCCTTCCTTGAACTTCTAACTATCTTTTTTAAGATCTTTTTAAGCTCACAGTTTGTCACTTCTCCTTGTCCACTCGTCTGAGGATGATCAGGTGTTGCCACCTTATGGTGCACATCATATTTCTTTAAAAGGTTAGCAAATTGGTAGTTATAAAAATGCATTCCCTCATCACTGATAATAGCTCGTGGTATACTAAATCTAGTGAACAATTTCTTAAGGAATTTCACCACAACCTTTGCATCATTAGTAGGTGTAGCAATGGCCTCTACCCACTTAGAAACATAGTCCACGCACATAAGGATGTACTGATTCCTATAAGAAGAAGAAAAAGGTCCTATAAAGTCTAGACCCCATACGTCAAAGATCTCTACCTCTTGAATAGATGTGAGAGGCATCTCATGTTGCTTTGAAATGTTGCCTAACCTTTGACAACGACCACAATAGAGGATGTAATCCCTAGCATCCTTAAATAGTATTGGCTAAAAGAAACCACTTTCTAACACCTTAGCAGGCGTATTTGATGCTCCATCGTGCCCTCCATATATCAAATCATGACAATGAGATAACACATCACTAACCTCAGAATTGGGAATGCATCTTCTGATCAAACCATCTTCACATGTTTTATAAAGGTAAGGTTCTTCCCATAAGTACTGCCTTACCTCCCATAAAAACCTCTTCCTTTGTTGATGCGATAAGTCATCCGGTAGCATAGCCCCTACAAGGTAATTTTTAATGTCGGTGTACCAAGGGTTTGCTAAATGGTGTAGTGCCGAAAGAAACTCATTCAAAAAACTATCCTTAGTGGTTTGTGTTGTATTCTCTATCTCTTTCTCTTTCTCTAAACAAGATAGATGATCTGCCACCAAGTTCTCTAAGCTCTTTTTATCCTTGATTTCAATGTCAAATTCTTGCAATAATAAAACTCATCTCATTAGTTTTGGTTTGGCATCTTTCTTAGCTAGAAGGTGTCGAATGGCAGATTGGTCAATATAGATGATAGTTTTTAATCCAAGGAGATAGGAATGAAATTTATCTATAGCAAAAACCACTGCCAACATCTCCTTTTCAGTGGTGGTGTAGTTGAGTTGAGTATCAGAGAGTGTTCTACTAGCATAGTAGATAACATGCATGTGATTGTCCTTCCTTTGTCCCAACACAGCTTTAATAGTATAATCACTTGCATCACACATAAGCTCGAATGGTAGAGATCAATCCGGAGGTGTGATTATTGGTACCGATACTAATGCCTTCTTTAACCTATCAAAAGCACTCAAACACGCATCATCGAAGAAAAATGGTACATCCTTAATCAACAAATTTGTCAGAGGTTAAGCAATTATTGAAAATTCCTTAATAAACTGACAGTAAAAACTGGCATGCCCTAGAAACCCTCTAACTCCCTTGAGTGATGTAGGTGGCAGCAATTTTTCTATGATCTCTATTTTGGCTCGAACCACTTCGATTCTCTTGCTTAAAATTTTGTGGTCTAAGACTATCCCCTCATCTACTATAAAATGGCATTTCTCCCAATTAAGCATGATGTTAGCCTCTTCACAATGCTTTAATACCCTATTAAGGTTAGCTAAATACAAATCGAAGGAACTACCAAAAATAGAGAAATCATCCATAAACACTTCCATGATATCCTCAATTAAGTTAGAAAATAATGCCATCATACATCGTTGAAAAGTGGCGGGTGCATTATACAAACTAAAAGGCATACGCCTATATACAAATGTGCCATAAGAATATGTAAATATGGTCTTCTTTTGGTCCTCAGGATAGATAAAAATCTGGTTATAGCCTAAGTAACCATCAAGAAAATAATAAAATGCATGACTCGCTATCCTCTCTAGCATTTGATCAATAAAGGGAAGGGAAAATGGTCCTTCCTAGTGGCACTATTTAACTTCCTATAATCGATACACACTCTACACCCATCTACCACTCTCTTAGAAATCAACTCAACTTTGTCATTCTCTACTACAATCATCCCACTCTTCTTTGGTACACATTGCATCGGGCTAACCCACTCACTGTCAGAAATAAAATAAATAATTCCTATATCTAAAAGCTTAACTATTTCCTTCTTCACTACCTCTTTCATATTTGGGATTAGCCTCCTTTGCCTCTCAGCCATTGGTTTAGATTCCTCCTCCATATATATCCTATGCATGACAACAGAGGGACTAATTCCTTTTATGTCAGAAATCTGCTACCCTCTTCCTCACTACCTCACACACCTTTCTCTCTTACTTAACATCTAATTTATTAGATATGATAATAGGTAGTGTGGGTGGATAATTTCTTTAAAATAATCGAGCTACATGTCTCTCCCAATGGTACTGTCTTATTAGTATCCCATGTACGCTTGTTTATAATGATCTCCTTTAAGTAATTAGCATACTTGGGCATTTGCGCTAATGCCTCCGCCAATGGAATGTTGATTTATAGTTTCTTAAAAATCTCTAAAAATTTTTTGAATTGCTCACCATCCTTTTGTTTCCTCAAACTATGTGGAAAAGGAATCTTAGGTGTAAGTGGTAGAGATAAACTTTGCACCTTGGCTTCATTTGTCTCTACAACCTTTTCCATGGTTGAATCCTCTTCCTTTGTGTTTAGATCTTTTCCTTCATCAACCTTTGTCTCATCCTTTAGTTCCTCTTTGGCCTTTAGCTCCTTACCACTTCTAAGAGTGATGGCCTTCACATCCCTTGGGTTTGCCTCAGTATTGCTAGGAATATTTCCTTATCCTCGTGTGGTCATGGCATTAGCTAGTTGTCCCAATTGAACTTCAATATTATAAATCAAAGAGGATTGATTCTTTGTAATCTGATCAAACTTTGCCTCCATCTTCTTTTGACTCTCATCTTGGCTCGATATTTTGGTAGTGATGGCATCCAAAAATTTATCCAATCTGTTCTCTACAGATGCCAACCTATCTTGTTGTGGTTGTTGAAAACCTGGGAGACCTTGAGCCTTCGCCATGTTATTTGATGTAGCCATATTATTGTTGGTACTTCATGTTTCGCCATTTCGGATTGTATGTGTGTGAGTAGGGATTATTAGCTTCTTTAGAATTAGTTCCCCATATAATTAGCTTGCTCCACACCATTATCTCCAAAATTTTCTATATTACAAGAAATAAACTCATCACCCATATTGCCCATCATATGACATTGTTCACCTTGGAATTGTGTAAGGGCTGCATTGGCCTTATGTGTAAGGTTGCCAAGTTGCTTGGAGAGTGCAGAAATTTATGCTTGAAGGGCTATCACACCATCCACTTCAATCTTGCCCACAACCTTAGGTGTAATTGCTCGTTCTGTATACCATAAACAACTATTGAACGCCATAGTTTCTAGGATTGATGTAGCCTCATCAACTGTCTTCCTCATCAATGAATAACCAGCCTTAAAATTAATGGAATCACGAGTAGTCAATGTAACTCCATTGTAGAAAGTCTGAATAAGCATATCTTTAGGCAATCTATGATGTGGACAAATCTTCTGCAAATTAGTAAACCTCTTCCATGCCTCGCTCATCGTCTCATGTTCAAATTACTGAAATGAGGTAATCTTCTTTATAACCTTAGCCACCTCGAAGGTGGAAAGTACTTAGTAAGGAAAGCCTTTGCTAAATCATCCCATGTCGTGAATGAACCAGCCGGTTGCCTCTTCAATCAAATCTTTGCCTTGTCCTTTAAGGTAAAAGGAAATAAGCGCGGCTCAATGCATCCTCGATTACACCATTCATCTTAATGGTATTGTAAATCTCTAAAAACTCAGTAATATGGTCACTGGGATCTTCGTTTATCATGCCAAAGAACTGAACCATTTACTGAATCATCTGAATTAAAGATGGCTTAATCTCGAAGTTGTTGAAATTGATGGATGGCCTAGCAATGCTACATTTAGTGCCTCCTAAACCTGGCATAGATGTGTCCAAGAGGACCCTATTATCAGCACGAGCATTATTCATCCTATTATTATTATTTCCATCATTGGCCATCTTGATTGGTTCGATCTTTTGTACTTTTTCCTTTGATTTATCCTTTCTCTATTTTTTGTATAATTTCTCAAACTTAGTAAGCTCTGGCACGTATGAAAGTTTTTCTTTGCCTGATCATCGAGTATTATGCATACACCTACAATCAAAACAAAGCAAGGTAAAATAAAAACAAAACTAAATGCCTTAATCTAAAAGAGATACAATATAATTGGATGTTAGATCAAAAATCTCCAGCAATGGCACCAAAAATTTATTTTCCTAATTTAAGAACTCTACAAGTATACAGAATCAATAGTAGTATAATAAGGTCATCCCACAGAGATGATGAATTATCCACCCTAAATCTCACTCCAATTGTTTAAGGCTCACTAATTCAATGGATTTCTTAATCTAATTTCTATCTATGCAAATGAAATAAACATAAAAACAATTAATGAACAATCAATAAAATAAAACCCATTAGGAAATTAATTCACCTCACAATCATTAGTCGATCCTCTCCTTATAATTCAATTACTCATGTAAATCCCAGGCAATCTTAATTTATAATTAACTTTTCTCAAAGCTTAATCACTTAACTTCATAACCATTAATCAATATGTTGTAACTCAACTCTCATTGCAATCACATACCTTAATCAATTAAATTATAAAACTTATGTACAACCTATTATGGAATTAAATCAATCCAAGTTATCTCTAACACTGAATTAACTCAACTTATGTTTATAGTTCAATTAAAATTTTCACCTCACAGTGCATATTCTCAATCATAATCATGTTAATAGTGATCAGACATCCCCAAGTATTACGCACAATAAACATAATATTGCATGAAATACTGAATTAATAGAAGAAGAGAAAAATAACTAAATCATGTTTTGGATCCTTAACCCCTAATGAAAAACTAACTAGCCTGACATATTAAAAATAAGATGCAAAAGAATAATAAAGAATTTCATCACCAATTACAAGGAAATTAAAAAGTAAATGAAGAATCTCAATCTCTTGAATATTCTTGATCTCCAATCTTGCTTCCTCAAAGCTCTGAACTCCTTCTTCTTTTCTCCGAAACATCCTCCTTTTTGTACAATTAAACCTCTTTTTTAATTACCCTAGATTTCCCCTAAGATAAGGATTACAAAGAAGTTGATTTAATTTAAATTTCTAATACTACACGGGCGTGTCTTGATCATACCTTGAACACGTGCTTCTACACGGCCTTCTATCCAACCGTGTACATCTTTGCATCAATTTCCCAAGCACTACACGGTCAACTACACGGGTGTATTTCGACCCATATATAATCATCCGTAATAATGCACGGCTAAGCATTCAGGCGTGTATATCTTCAACTAAATCAACCGAAGCCCACACAACTAACGACACGGGCATGTCTTTGCCCATGTTCGTCATCCGGAATGCTACACGGTCCCTAATATGGCCGTGTCTTCAATGGTGTACATATTCCTTTTTCCCCCGAGATATACATGGCCAGATACACGGCCGTGTACTTGCCTGTGTTGATTTTTTGCATAAAAATTCAACTTCTAATCCTTGTTTTCTTTAAGCTTTTCAATCCTTAACCATGACAAATATCTTCTACACCCCTACAAAATATAAACACATGTAAATTAACTATTCTACTATAAATCAACACAATTAAACATAAAACTAACATAAATTAACTCCTAAAACATATACTAATTTGACACAATCAAGAACTTAGTGCTCTTGCCACAGATATGTACAGAGGCAATGCAACGAAATGGTAGAATAAGGATTCCATCACTTTCAAGTGGTGGATGAAGAGGACAGAGGATATTCAGGCGAAGGTGGGAGAGTTGCTTAAGGAATATATATATATATATAAAGGCATTGTTATAGATAGTTTATTCTACTAGAAATTAATATCGTTAGTACTATTTAATTAAATGTGGAATATTTGTAATGGATTTGATGCATCTTTTGCTGACTAATTCATCAAATTACAACAATAAAATATCACAATTCATTTAGTTGTGTTTGAATAATTCAAGTTTTTTTTTAATTTTAATTTGAATTTTATTTTGTTTAGCATATTTACAAGAATATTTTTTTGATTTGTTTGTTAAATCTTCATGTATAAATAGATGCTTTATCAATAAGGAAATTACGTTCAATCTCCACAAATTCTTAAGTCTTTTTTAGCTTGAAAAAAAACCAATATAGTGGTATCAGACTCCTTTTTCTTGAGAGATCTGTGAGATCAAAACTAAAATTCTAAAACACTAAACTTATAACCTACCAAACAATCTTTATTATATCCATATAAACACAAACCAATTTTTTTCTATCAAAACAATGACCTTAAAAATAACTTTACTACTATAGCTCCACTTGTTGTAACATTCGTGTCCTCATAAATAATTTAATAGAATGAAATGGTTAATGGAATATAATTGAGTATTATTATTTTGGGTAAAATTAATATGGAAGATATAATATGAATAAAATTAAGTTTAGAAATTCGGATATTATTAGAAGTGATTAAGATCAAAAATCTCCCGCAATGGTACCAAAAACTTGTTTGCCTAATTTAAGAACTCTGCAAGTATACAGAATCAACAATAGTATAATAAGATCGTCCCACAGAGATTATGAATTATCCACCCTAAATCTCACTCTAATTGTTTAAGACTCACTAATTCAATGGATTTCTTAATCTAATTTCTATCTATGAAAATGAAATAAACATAAAAACAATTAATAAACAATCAATAAAATAAAACTCATTAGGAAATTAATTCACCTCACAATCATTAGTCGATCCTCTCCTTATAATTCAAATACTCATGCAAATCCCAGGAAATCTTAATTTATAATTAACTTTTCTCAAAGCTTAATTATTTAACTTCATAACCATTAATCAAGATGTTGTAACTCAACTCTCATTGCAATCACACACCCTAATCAATTAAATTATAAAACTTATGTACAACCTGTTATGGAATTAAATCAATCCAAGTTATCTCTAACACTGAATTAACTCAACTTATGTTTATAGTTCAATTAAAATTTTCACCTCTCAGTGCATATTCTCAATCATAATCATGTCAATGGTGATCAGACATCCCCAAGCATTACGCATAATAAACATAATATTACATGAAATGCTGAATTAATAGAAGAAGAGAAAAATAACTAAATCATATTTTGGATCCTTAACCCGTAATGAAAAACTAACTAGCCTGACATATTAAAAACAAGATGCAAAAGAATAATAAAGAATTTCATCACCAATTACAAGGAAATTAGAAAGTAAAGGAAGAATCTCAATCTCTTCAATATTCTTGATCTCCAATCTTGCTTCCTTAAAGCTCTGAACTCCTTCTTCTTTTCTCCGGAACGTCCTCCTTTTTGTATAATTAAACCTCCTTTTTAATTACCCTAGATTTCCTCCAAGATAAGGATTACAAAGAAGTTGATTTAATTTAAATTTCTAATACTACACAGGCGTGTCTCGATCATGCCTTGAATACATGCTTCTACACGGCCTTCTATCCAACCATGTACATCTTTGCATCAATTTCCCGAGCACTACACGGGCGTATTTTGACCTGTGTATAATCATCCGTAATAATACACGGCCAAGTATTCGGGCGTGTATATCTTCAACTAAATCAACCGAAGCCCACACGACTAACGACACGGGCGTGTCTTTGCCCGTGTTCGTCATCCGGAATGCTACACGGTCCCTAACATGGCCGTGTCTTCAATGGTGTACATATTCCTTTTTCCCATGAGACATACATGGCCAGATACACGACCGTGCATTGCCTGTGTTGATTTTTTACATAAAAATTCAACTTCTAATCCTTGTTTTCTTTAAGCTTTTCAATTCTTAACCATGACAAATGTCTTCTACACCCCTACAAAATATAAACACATGAAAATTAACTATTCTACTATAAATCAACACAATTAAACATAAAATTAACATAAATTAACTCCTAAAACATATACTAATTTGACACAATCAAGAACTTAGTGCTCTTGCCACAGATATGTACAGAGGTAATGCAACGAAATGGTAGAATAAGGATTCCATCACTTTCAAGTGGTGGATGAAGAGGACAGAGGATATTCAGGCGAAGGTGGGAGAGTTGCTTAAGGAATATATATATATATATATATATATAAAGGCATTATTGTAGATAGTTTATT
>CATIWO010065990.1:0-10395 GCA_949673435.1 Macaranga tanarius | reverse complement strand
CTTTTAGCAACATTAATTTTTAGAGGTGATTTTTAAAGTAATAAAATATTGGATAATTAGTGTGACATAAAAATCTGTCAAAAGTAAAAATGTGGAATGGTAAGTAGTAAATAATTTTTGGGCCACGAGAGGGATTATTGATGTGTAAATGAAATGCAATAAAGCCCAACAACACACACAGTTAGTTTAGAGATTTAAATGAGAAGGTGGGCTAAATGGGCCCCACGTCCAAGACATGGCAATTGAATATGTCTATTAATTAAGAGCACAATCACATTCTTAATCCTAAAAAACATTGGGACCATTTCTAAATTCTGCTCAAAGATTCTCTGCATTAGTGTTTTTTTTTTTTTTTTTGAACAACTTTGCATTAGTGTGTTTGGGTGAGACAATTTCTGTTCAATCATCTACCCATTAGGCCCCCCACCTTTGTTTTTTGTATTTACTTGTTAGATAATGTCTACATCACCTTGAAAAAATTATGAAAAATAAAAAAAATTAAAATAAAAAAAATTAAATTGATTTTAAGGGGATAAAAAAAATTAAAAATTTATTTAGCAAATTGAGATTCCAACATTATTATTTTTCTAAAAAAAAAAAATTACATATGATTTTAAATTTTATTGATATTAGTGAATGATGACTATAGAGACTCAAATTTAAGACCTCCATAATTTTTATAAGTATAAATACCAATCAGATTACTCTCGATTTGTCAATAGTTAAATTTATAATCCAAAGATGTATTTTATTTTTATTGACTAATATTAGTTAGAGGTCATTAAAAGAAAAAAATTACTGGGTGCTATTAATTAATTTATATATCAGAATAGTAATTTCTTGGCAATTCAATTCATGTGAATTTTACCTTATTATTAGTTAGAGGTCATTAAAAGAAAAAAAATTACTGGGTGCAATAATTGTTAACAGGTGTAGTGTTATTGCACAACAAATTGAAACTGAACATAACTGGCAGAAACAAACACAGGAAGGGACAAAATAACAAAAGCTAGCAATATGACTTCACTCTGGACAAAAATATATACAAATGGTGTTGCAGCACTCTTCTTCTTCTTCTTCTTCTTCTTCTTCTTCTCCTCCTCCTATCTCTTCCCTCATCATTTGTGTGCACGTGCAAGTGGGGTTGGATAGGCTCAGTACTACTCAGTGATTAGTAATGGCTAATAGAGCAAGGACAAAATGATATTATGATATAACAGGAAAAGTAGATGCTTAGAAACAATGACTTGATAAATGTATTTTGAACCATACTATCCCTTCACCATCTTTGATATCAGGTTGATGGATTCAAATTACTTAGCAACATTTCTTATCTTCAATTGAGTAATATATATTATACATGAGTTTTTAATTGTTAAGATCTTTATAGGAATTACGAGGGTTAGTGGTTAGTGTTAGTAAAAAATAATGAGAATTTATCTGTCTGACGTCTATAACTGCGAAACATTATAACTATGAATTTTATTCGCGGTATATTCAACATGCGGGTCGAATTAATTTAGGTTTCATTGGAAGTTTAAGTACCTGAACTTTTGTTGATGCATATAATTAAATGAAACTTGAACGGTCAATAGTTTGTGTGTAGAAACATATAAACGGATACATCGATGAAGGAAAGTAGCTATCACCAACACTAGTAGCTAAAGGAAATTGCATGTGTAATGGACCTAGGGAAGTAGTGGGGCACATAAAAGAAAATGACCAAGAAGAGAAAAAGGGAGACCAAAAACAAATGCACTAGCTAGCATAGAAGAAGACGTTATCAAAGCTGTACCTCACCTTTAAACAAGAAACATCACTCGAGGATATATATATATATATATATATATATATATAGTGAGAGACCACCCTGTACATGTAGCATCATCAACATTGCATATATATATATATATAGCACCGACAGTTACTGTAAACAAACGTAACGTCACATGTCGATGTTAGAGAAATATGTATATAGTTGTTATTTACCATTATGGAAGAACTAGCAATGTTGTTGATGTTCTGTCCATTTTTTGTGTGTGGCCAAGTCAGGTCAGATGGCCACTAGTGGCTGTTGGTTACACCAAGAATCAAGAATAATTGATTCTCGCTTTTAATGTTAAGGCATTTTCTCAGATTTTATGTTTAAAACCAATCAAAAGATCGTAACAGTATATATATATATATAAATAAATGCAACATTGAAACCACACCTAATTTCATCCCACTTTACTCTTTGTTTTAATTCTAAATTTATAACGTATATATAACTTATAAAGGATGTGGTTTAAGTTTTTAATTATTCAAGTGGTGTGATATTTCATTTAGAGAGAGTTAATTTATATATAGTGCGATTATTCCCACAATTATTTTTTATTTTAAAACTTTTTATGATGATTTTTTGAGACACAATTTTTAAAAATATATATATAGTTGTTGGAAATAAACAATAATAATAAAAATAAAAACTAAATATTTTAAATTTTTAAAAGGTGAATTCACATGCAATATCAAATGAATCCTTATTTTTACCTTTTCTCATTAGTGAATTATTCCCCATTATATTTCTCTGGTCCAACATCAATTTTTTGTCTTTAATATTAACATATTGAAAATAGTTTATTGATCATTTTTATCTAAAAACATCATAAAGTGTGTGGGGTTTGAATTTGATGTGGTAGACTGTGTTGTAACTTGTAAGCTTGGTCTTGCAAAGTAAAGGAAGGAACGCTAGGAGGATTGCTGATGGACTCTCTCCAATACTTAAGTCAGTGTGAGTTTAATTTTGCAGAAAATGGAGTTTAGGGTGGTAGAGTTATGGACTTACTTAGGACTTGTTTGCTCCCTAAACTTGTCCTGTGACCATTTCTCGAGGAACTAGGACGCCTAATGGATCTGTTATAGCAGCTTTCTGCAGACTTATATCATCATCTTGTCCTTTTATATAACACTATTTAGTGTGGGTGACATATAAGTTTTAAGGGTTGTCGTCAGATAAGTTTCCACTTAAAACATATCAAGACTGAGCTAATCTTCACAAAAGAGACTGAATTGCTCTTAAAGAAAGATTTATTCTGTTAACCGGCTAGTTATACTACCAACCAACGGATGAATTTGGTCTGCGGTATGTGATATCACCAATAGTTGTTGATTTATAAGAATATAGGCCCAACCAACAACATTTTTACATCCAACTTATTGTAGATACTGCTTACAAATCCACCTTAGCCATGTTTCCAAGTTTTGAAAGCCCAAAGAGAAGGGATCGTGTAGCTGTATGTGGGCTAAAATTTGATCTGGTTGGAACATTTATAACCAACCCCATATAATGTTTTTATCTAGCAAAGAGTAGCGGCATACCCCCCAATCCACACAGGTAACTTGGGAAGTTTGCATTGTGCAGATCTGTCAATAATCTCGAAGCGTAATGCATCCTCCCCCCATTCTATAAATTGACTGTTTTGACATATTAATATACTAAAAAATATGATTTATGAATATTTTTTAACAATTTAGATATATATATTTTTAGTATGTCCACGAGGTGTCCTGGAGGGGCTCCAACTATAGGAGGCACCTTTAAGCCCGTACCACATCCAGACTAATTCCGGATTACACCGAATCGGCCCACAAAGGGGTAAAGTGCTCCCAATCAAGACACTTCCATACAATTTAGATATTTAAATAGTTACGTTCAAGCTTATAAAAATACCATAAATAGTATTAGAAGTGTTAACAGATCTTACTTTTCATATGTTAAAGTGTGTAAGTGATGAATTTATAAATTGATGGTAAGTTGATAAACTGTGCCAAGTTTAGGAGGCCAATGGATATATTAGGCCCATAGATAGATGATATATGCATAGACATCCCAGAGCAAACTTCAGTTATCTACCTGACTGAGACTTGCCATACATCAAATAATCAACTCATTATTACATGACTTTCCCTCATGGCCAATGGTATAAATCACCACCAACTTCAGTTTTCTGAGATACTCATTAGTAGGATAGTCCATGGTGCTTGAATATAATATTGAAATACATATCATGCATATTTGTTGCTAAGATTATTCAATGAAGCCGCACTAATGCAACAAAACTCATCCAAATATTAATCCAAACAAACAATGCACAAACCCAACAGCCTGCAAGGTTGCTTGAGCAGTTTGCACTGCATACATGGTCACAATCTCCTTGTTATGCATATATTACACTCTGCACTTTAAGGTACATAGTTTAGTTATCTACCTGAAGGAGACTTGCAATGGAGAGAAAAAATAGCTGATACTATGAACAAAAAGCAACTTCCATTTCAATCTTCCTCATTAATTTCTTACATCAAGCAATCAACCCACATTCATCAACTCATAATAAATTTTACAAACCTGTATTTTCACTCAAAGAAACCAGTAGCAGTTGATCAAATACTCGCTCTTGTTGAATAAGATCTCTGCTTTCACATTTAGCCGCTAATTGGCTTCTCTCCACATGGTGGGAGGACTGTAAACAGTGCATGCTTATCATATGAAGTATTCTCACATTTCATTTGTGTCTACTGCTTTGATGTCAATGAGCTATCTGACTGGAGCATATTACCCTGTGTTTCCACATAGGGTCTAATAAAAGTCCTCCGCCACCAGACCTCAAAGGCTCTCTGGAGGTTTGGGCAGTTATCACCAGCCTTCAGAAAACTGCCCAACCAAGTGAGCAAGATACTCTGTTGGTTCTCCAATGGTAGAGTCAGGATTGTCCTCCCAATGCCTTCCTCGACTACCTTCCGGTCAAATGAGCGGCAACCATGTTGTAACCAACTGTAGTCATTGATCAATGGCTGTAACCAGGTTTGTAATAGCAAGTGACGAGTGTCCTTTGATGGTAGCAACTCCCCTCTTCCAATTCCAACAAATAACCTTGCCGTAATGCAACTAACATGGTATCGAGAAACTATAGGCAGTTTTGCATGTAGGGCTGCCAATTCCTGCTGGTTAGCCCACATAAAAGCAAACTCATCAGCTGCTTGCCTGTCAGCTAAAATCTCAAGCAACCATGACACATTATCAGCATCAATGGCTATTTGTTTAATCACTGGTTCCCTACCGTCGGCTGGTGTATTTGCAAACTCAGGCTCAGCAGCTTTCCTAAACAAAGACAGAAGAGAATTCAAGCAACTTCTACATGAGTTGTAGATGGTTTCATTGCATATGTCAGTTGGTCCTGCATAACTTGGAATGCTGTTATTCTCCCGAAGGAGCTTCAGTACCACAGATTTCATTTCACGGCGGCCTCTCTCCTCATTGCTTTTAAGAACAAGTTCCATTATGTGGGAAAGTGTCTCTTTAGGTGGATTAGCATCAGAAGCAATTCGTTTCAAAACTGGAGTGACCCCAACACCTTCATTCTGAAGTCGCATAACTGAAGATACCACTTTTTCTTCTTCTTCTTCCCCAACCCATGGAACTGCTTCCAAATATTCCAAGCATGACTGAATGCAGGAGTTGAAGACAAGAAATTCAGCAACCTGCAAAAGAGTTCCAATCATTTTGTGATTAGTCAAAATCAAAATATTATTCATGAACTAGAAACAAAGAATGATAATAGGATGACAAGGGAATCCTCATGAAGGTTCATACAATACTTCAATCTACTGCAGCTTTATCAGAAGCATATCTAGATATTGACAAAAATATAAATAGTTGAAGGAAATGCTTCCTGTTGATCATATCAAATAATTAGAAAAGAATGATTCAATTACAATGGTATGACCAAAAATAAATTTGAGAAGGGAGTGAGAGAAATTATAAGAGACAACACAAAGAAATTACAATAGTGTCTCGCCAACCCTCTTCTTGACCCCAAAAATAGAACTAGTTTTAATTCTTGACTGTTAAATTACCTTGTCAGTTGGAAAGACTCCAAAAGCCACATAATAATACTACTCCTAGATTCTTAGTACTCTTAGTAACCTCCAGTATACAATATACAAAGAAGAGCAGTTTATGATCAACATGCAAGGTGATGCACCATTTCCAAAGGAAGTTAAAGACAGATAAAACTGAACCTAATGTATTTTTTTCTTTGCAAAAATAACTATCAGACATAAGTCAAGCTTGTAATTATTCTAAACCCTTCTAACCCCATCTTCTCCCTGTTGGAGCTGAGGACAATTAGAGAATGGATATATCCACTAATCAATACACACAGAAGATACTATCTTTTGATTTATATACTATGCAATGTGATGCTGTATTCAGAAAACAAAATCACAATCAAAGACCATTATCAATAACCACCATTAAAGTCTACTCCAGCAAAGAAAACAGCCTGTTGGACTGTAAATTACCTTGATAATTCGAAGCACACGGGAAACACTTTGCTTGATTAACCGTTGCTTCATGTCCTTGCAATACATCAGCCCCACAGTTTCAACATATATCTCAACATCTTCACATTCATCAATCTCAAGACAGGAGATATTGGATTCCTCTTCAGAAAATTTATCAGCAAAAAAGCTGCTGTTCTCCACTAAGACATTCTTGTGAACACTCAGCTTTACACAGAACCCTTGCTTTCCGAGTAAGACCACCTTCATATCACTGGTTCCAGGTTCCCCAAATTCAATAGCCACCTTTCTTGGCACACTTTCTACTTTAGGCCTTGGTGCTCTCTCATTAACAATAGAAGCACTGACACTAGGAGCATCAGAACCACAATTTCGCTGATCATCAGAAACACCTCCAGGTGGTCTTACTGGAGCTGGACCTGGAGGTGGCTTTCTGTCATTAAACTGGGCTTGTTTCTTTGGAACTGTAGTCTTGGGTGGTGGTGATGAGGGTTTGGTTTTGTTTAGAGGATTCTGATTTTTAACACTCTTTTGAAACACAACAGGAGAAGGGCAACACCAAAAGCCTTCTGGTGTTACAGCAATTGGAACATTTCTAATCTTGGTTTGGCCTTGTTCTACTCTAGTAAGTCTAATTTCAGCCATGTTCAAGGACTTATTGAAACCAATATATATCAATTTTTACAAAGGAAAGAAAAAAAATCAAGCAACAAGCTAGCTTTCCTTGCAAATGGAAAAGTGTGTATGTTAAGTTTATTTGGGAACTCTAAACTCAATTTTATTGCATTTAAGCACTAAGCTACAAAATAGAAAATGATTTCTTCAAGATTAAGCCACTAAAAGTTCAATATAAGTCAAACTACAGCTATGGAAAAACTTAACAGCAAAAAATTGTAGTGTATCAGAAAAAAAAAAACAAGAACAAGAACACAGTTCAAAAGAAGAAACCACAAATTCCTGGTAAAGGCACGATCTTTGCAAGCATAGATCCTCACAAAAAGGTAAATTACACAGTTTCTCTCACACCCTCCACATCTAAATACAGATCAACCACAAAATAGAAACCCATAAAAAAGATATTATATAAGCATAAAAGTTAGGTACTTTAAGAAACCCAACACTAAAAACTCACCAGAGAAGTGAACTTTAGAGAAATTTATTGAGAACCCATCTCTTATTATCTCATAGTTTTGAAGTACAGGAGTGCCTAAAATACATTGAGAAAGAACTCAAGTGCCAAGCCTCAAGGGAACCAGTAAACAGGGAGTTGCAGGAAGGAATAATGAGTGCAGTGACTCCTCTTTTTAACTGTAAACAAAGAAAACATCAAGTCACCAACACTTACTCACTCACACACACACACACACAGAGCCTTATTAAAGTGAAAAAAATAAAGTAGTTATGGGCTCATTCTCATAGGTTTATGTCTGTCTATGCTTTTGATGATTGTAATGCGATGTGGGTCTGAGATTTTTGCATGCCTTTGCTTCTCTCACCCCCTCAAAAGCACTTTCTCAGAGATCAAACACGCCTGTCTCTCACCACCTTTTTTTTTTTTTTTGTCCTCTTTAATGTATTTTTTTGGGTTATTTTTATGTTTTTTTTTTACGTAGTCTATGTTTATTTTATTTTTAGAAAGTAAAATTTATTTTATTAATAATTATTATTGAATCATTTAATACCTTCCATTCAATGGTAATAAAAATAAAATTTTTAAAAAATAAAGTCACAGACATTTTTTTTTTTTTTCTGCTACTGGAATTTTAAGGCTAAAGTAAGACCATCATTTTCATGGTTTCTAAAATGACTAGAACACCCTTATTTTCATTTTACTATAGCCAGAATGTAATGCAATAAATATAAAATTGTAGACGAGCCAAACTGCTTAAAAATTATTCATAGCTCAATTTAATTGTTCTAATATCTATATATTAAAATTTATTTAATATAGTTAATGTGTAGGTAATTACTTTAAAATAGTGGTTGAGATACTTTTTTCGTCTTTATAACTCTGTCCGGATTGAACTGAGTTAGTTAGAATTTAATGAATTTTAGATAATAATGGTTCAGACAAAAAAAATTATTTAATATACAAGCTGAGTTTAAACTGTGAAAAATTTAACTTATAAAATTCATAAACAAATTAGAATAAAAATTTATAAATTAATTTATATATTTAATATTTTAATATTAGATATATGAAGTATATATTTTATTTATAATACATATAAAATTATTTAAATATATTATCAGAAATTATAATCTTACTAAATATCTATAACTTCATAGTAAATAATTAATTTTAATTTGTTATTTATATTTTTAAATTTATTTATACTAAAAGTTTATTTTTATGAAGGGTTTATAAATAATAAATTTAATTTATTAATAAATCAATTAAATTTGAAGTAGTTAAAGTTTGTTTCAATTCTACTCCACATATTTTCACCCTTCCCTAATGTCAAATGTGATTGATGGGTGATAATTGGAATTTTGCATGTAACAAAAGTATAATCTTCAGTGTAACATTCTTGGATAATTTTTTTTTTCTTTTTCAACATATTATTGGATAAAATTAGGGCTAAAGACAAGGATTGATTGATGGTTCTAGAAGTGGTCTCTCATATGGGATCCCTAAATTGATAGGGAATTTATATAGTTAGTTACTCTAATTTTCGGAAAAAAATTTATTTTTCTTCAAGCCGTTATATAATCCTTTAATGAATAAAATATTCATTATGTAAAAAAAAATGATGGTTCAAACCTCAAAAAGTCCAAACTATCAACTGTAGTTTATGTGTATAATAATCATTTTTTCCCTTTTCTAATCATGCTAGAGGAAACTGTTTATTAATTCCTAGCTCGAGATAATTTTTGGCTCTTGTGGTTGTGGGATGTACACATAAGAGATTGCATGTAAAGAAAAAGCAGACAGCATAGGTTAATGATAATAATCATAATAATAATAATGCGTAAAAAAATAGTATATGTTGACAAATAGCAACAAAGGATATAAAAAGAGGTGACAATTGGTTTTTAATTAATAGGGAATTCAAGAGACTGTAATTTTACAAATCAATAATAATAGGATTCAAATTTTAGATGGTATAATATTTTTGGAGCTAATTAATAATCACTAGATCATCACGCTATTGACTTGAACAACACTTGCTAAATCTTGCATTTGCATATTACTGTAGGTGGTGGGGTTCAGCGCGAGCTCAAGTATTCGGTGACTACGGTACTGTGTGGGTTTAAGGCCCATTAGAAATATAACTTTGAATTTTTTTACAGGCTTTAGTTGGAGATGAGAGTTGCCACCCGGGTGAAATTCGGAAACACTTTTATAGCAACTGGATCCCACGAAGGGAGCCCAGCAGCCGTCCTCAGAGATTGAGTCCAAAAACTGGGTATGAGCTTTTGAATGGCCCATCCGACCTTGCGATCGGCCTCCGTTTGTGTTTTATATTTTATCATTTTTAATTATTTTATAATTCATTTAATTACATGCAAATGGGCCTCCATCAATTTCTAAATTTTAATTTAAGCCCAAATTATTAATAGTCCAATTACATGTAATTTTGGTCTGATCCATACATCTACACCATTCAACAATAATCCAAAATAAAACAGTAAAAATAAAACAACCAAAATTAAAAGTACACACAAAGAAACGAGAGGGAAGAAATGAGTTACAACCCTTTTACATGCAGAATAAATAAAAATAAACAACAACTTAAAAAAATAAAAAAAATAAAAAATAGCTCGTGTGCTATCTAATGTGTAAGCCTGCAATACAAATTATAAATCAAAATATCCTACAAAAAAAATGACAAAGTCAATGCAAAATAAACATAATTAATAAATTCTAGCTAGATGCATATTAATAAATTACAAAACTTAAATCTAGAGTTAATTAAATTATTTTACAATGTCAAATAACCTAATTTTATTAAATCAATTATATAACAAATAATTAATTTAATTCATATGTTCCTAATTAATCTAATCACCATTAATTAACAATTAAATAAAAAACAGAAATAAATAAAA
>CATIWO010065952.1:0-10732 GCA_949673435.1 Macaranga tanarius | reverse complement strand
TTAAGATATATAGTATATACAAAAAATAAAAAATACATATATATATATATATATATATATATATATATATATATATATATATATATATATATATATAGCTTAATGTTAATTTTACCTGAAAAAACAAAAACGTAACGTGATATGCTTTTTTTATTAGAAAAATGTCAAATATTTTAAAGAAATTAATATATTATATAATAATTATAAATCTCTTTTAGTTAAATAAGTTGAAATTAATTTTATAAACTAACAAAGATAAAGAAGCAGTCACCAAATTATTTTTTCACTAGCTAAAATAATTAATGACTAAATCATTTTTTTCACTAGCTAAAATGACACATATTTATTATTAAGGAATAAAATGATGCATGTAAAGAATCAAGGCTATTATATTAGTACTATTCCCTTATTAATTTGAAGAGGAATTGTTTCCGCACGTTTCAACCTTGGTTAAGAGAATGCAAAGAAAATTAGCAAATAGTTTTAATTAGTTATTACTATTTGTAATACTAAAATTAATGTTTTTAAAACTCCAGCAGAAGTTGAGTTGGACATAATACCAATTTGCGGTTCAATTAGTTTGATTGTCCAATTCAACCATTTCAATATAGTATATAAATATACCAACTGTTGGGATCAACTGGTAAGTGACTGTTCTCATTTAAGCTAAAGTTTCGAGTTCAAGTCCACCTAGTGAATGCAGTAACGGTAAATAGTTATTGGAAGACTTTTGCCGATCTCGTGGCCCTCCCCGGATCAAATTGAATTAGTCAAAGTTCAATAGATTTTGGATACTAGTGGTTCAGATAAAAAAAAAAAAAACATAGTATATAAATATCCCTTAGACTACACTTCTGTTTAATATTTCTTGCATATTTTTAATGCAAATTTTATAATGTGTAACACGACTACATGGTTTGTTTTTGCAACTATTGGATTTCAACTTCTCGATATTAAAGCCTCCAATTACAACTTACTTCTATTTGCAACATTAATATATGTGTACCGTTCAATCAGAGTTGCCCTACTTCAAGCAGCACATTGAGTTCATCGAAAAGTAGTAGTGTAATACCCTCCTTAATGGTACCCCCGTAAGCAAGGCAGGTACTGGTAGGGAAGGATATCACTACTATCTAACTTAGTTAAGTGCAAATGCAACATATATGGAATATGATATTCAGTGTTAATAAAAATCACTCATTTAAAATTAATCTTAGCTGGATAACTTATAACTTGTAACTTGTATGCACAATACACCATCATCGACATAATATTTAAATTATTAATAAACTTAGAATCCATCAAAACTGTGAGCAATAGATAGATGGCAAAAAGTGCAGCTTCATAAGCAAATATACATACACAAATTTACATAAAAAATGTTATTGTCAACCCTCTTGGCAAAGTCCTAACCTAAGAGCTAGTGTGTAACCCATCATACCCAAAAATATACATTAACAATAAACTAAGACTCCTTGCATAATCGTAAGTCCAGGTCAGAGTGACCTGTATGTCAGTGGTTGTCTCATGATACACTTATACCATGGTATAAACACTATTAAGATAATCCTCCCTAAATAACAAAAACGCGGGCAGCAGCTCTTATAGGCTCTACAACAACCTTTTAAGTCAGCTCAGCATTTGTGTCATGGCATATCATGTATCTAATTATAGTCTCCTCTATATTAACCTTATAAAACATGGTCATCCACTACACTGCCATAATATCCTAAATAGCTATAATGTTTGTCTACAAACACTTGTCTACAATGGAAAGCAAATAAAGAGTGCTAGTATTTTCATGAAAAAATACTTCGTGAGTGAATAGAACGCAAAAGACCAAGGCATGGTATCATAAGATATCAACAGTGATGCAGCAGTAGTACAAGCCAAAGAATAGGAATGAGAGCACAAGAATATTTAAATTCTGAATGTACACAAGAATATTTAAATTCTGAATGTAACTTACTTTATATGTATAGTAATGTGTTTTTTTGGTTTATTCACTAGTCAGAGTATTATGAAGATTATAGTAAAATTTATGAATTTCATAAAATTGTTATAGGTAAGTCTAATTTTCCAAACTCGGGGTTTACACATGTTCGAGCAATTCTATCACTTAATAAATTAGCCTTGTAGCAACTTATTATTAAAATTTAAATTTGAATAAACTTTTATTATTTCTACGTGGTTAGGTTCTCGTGCTATGAAAAGGATTAAATCTTAGAACCTTACATTTTTATTTATGTTTGCCTTGCAAAATTTTTAAGATTAATCATTATAAGATTACAGAGTACCATGTCTCATATATAAGTTGTTATCCATGTGATGGCTATCATTTAGCACATCAAAGGCTCAAAATATTTGTATGCACACAAATTATCACTTGGATTCCCCTCCAGATCATAATGAATCTCAAGTGATGTTCACAAGATAATGATAATAAAATTGGCTAAATAATCATAGCACCGTCAATTTATTAAAGTGTCGTACTTTTAAGTACAATTTATTTTCTCACTATTCACATGAACTGCTATGCCTCGAACACAGTCTGATTCTTCATTGAACTCTGCCAAGCCCCACACATGATCTTACTACAACTTTGCTACTATACATGACAATATTCTTTTAGATTATTAATTATTCACAATAGCCTTACCCAATCTCAATTACTGATTCTCTAATTACTTATACAAATCCATCGTTTGTTCAATTACACATTTATGGAATTTTGATGATTTCTTTTGAGCCCCATTTATAAGATGTTTATGATTAATAAAACATCCCACCACATCAATACTCTTATTAGAAGGTCGTACATTGACCTATCTAACTTGAGCACTATTATGACTAAGTATTACTTCTATCTTGTCTATTTCTTTCTAACTCAATTTACAATTAACAATATATGAACACACATCTCTGATACATATATCTATTATCAAATAATCACTCCAAAGTTATCCTTCTCAATTATACATAAGTTTTGCATCATCAACTATTAAATACATCATATTTAAACCTATAACATATTTATTATTAAATATTCTTCAAAGTATTACTCTTTAAGTTCTCCACTGTATCTGCTTCATTTATTACATGCCAAACTATCTTCCAGATAGCTAATCACAAAACCTTATTACTCTGAAAATTTTATAAAAAAAATGGTAAGTATTTCTGAGAGAAAATACTTAGTGAGTGAAACAGAGTACATTAAAGATTAAAATATAACCAAGAAAGCTTTGCACATTTTAAAATATTTTTAATAAACATGTATGATAATTACACTTTCATCATGCCACCAAGATAAATATTTAAAATAACTTTAACCTTTGAAGTTAAAAATTTAAATTTTAAATATTCAATTAACTTTCCAATACCACCCTTTTGAGTTATGGAACAAACATTAATATCTGTAAAATATTCATTTATTGCTTTTCATGTTACGAAACTTGTATTTCTCATGCACGGTTATAAATTCTTATAAGATTCTCCAAGCTTAATGTAATTTACTAAAGGCTTAAATATTTTATTTCATAAAAACTTTCCTCATCATTAAACACATCATGTTCACTCTCGTACGACCCAGTCGTATTTGCTACTTGGCATCTTGTTCTCATGCCAAAATTCATATTTTGGTACTCATCATAGCATTTAATCAAACTTTAAGAGATGTTGTAAATTTATCTAGAGCACCATAATATTTAGATGTATTTGCATTAATTTCGAAACATTGTATTATATACACAATGACATATCAGTATAGCTAGTACTATCACCACACCGAAAGTTATCATAATTATCCATCAATGGTGTGCTGACTTGGCCACCAGAGGTTGTGCCAGCATGTTCCAAAGTAAATGCCATAATAAGGCCTTATTATATTCACAGTGCTCACACATAGTAAAATTACATTTTCGTCAATTTCTCATGAATACCAAACCTCATGTAAAATAGGTATCTGACCCTAGGCAGTGGTTATACATATACCCTAGAAATGGTCTTACATCTACAGGGTAAGATGCGTATCCAGCTCCAGGCATTAGTTGTACTCATCTACCAACCCTGCCATATCTTTGATATGGACTTACTATCTCTTAGTGCCATATGTGCTTGTGCTCATCATTATATCATTTTTTAAATTTATCATGTATTCGTGTATTATTTTTATTTTCTTATGCCTTTCTTCTCACATCTGTTTCCCGTAACATTCTTCAAATGTCACTTTTTGTAAATCATCAATGTCATTCTTATTTGAACACTATTATTTTAATTTTTAAGAATATTGTCATGTTTGATGTCATTAGAGTATTTTATATCTTTAATCTCTATATTAGAGACTTGAATACTTTCCGTATTCAGTTTAAAATTTAGATGTTGTAACATTCTTGCTTTAACTTCAGTATATTTTAAGTTATGAAATCATTTCAAAAATGGATAAAGTTTGTATATACATATATGTATATATATAAATTGTATATATCCGCATACATTTACTTAACATTATATTATTACATTTTCAATCTTATAGAATTCGGTTCCATTCACGTTTAGAATATGCCATTTACTTTGGTTTATAACTCAATTACTTATTTTGATACTTTCTCAATTTGATTTATCATCTAAAATGAATTTAGTCTCTATGTCAGAGACTTAGAAGTTTATTAGATATTATCATGCTCTGTAATTTAATAAACTTAAAATCTTAACCTTATGATATTTTGATTGGTTTGAATTTGATATCATTTGCATTTGTTGTTAAGATTTGGTATTAATCCTTCAACTATCATTTACTTTT
Source organism: Macaranga tanarius (assembly GCA_949673435.1). Taxonomy (NCBI): domain Eukaryota; kingdom Viridiplantae; phylum Streptophyta; class Magnoliopsida; order Malpighiales; family Euphorbiaceae; genus Macaranga; species Macaranga tanarius. Next base: position 5,934 of record CATIWO010065952.1, on the reverse strand, counting down.
CAAAGGAAGGAATGTACACCAACTCTAAGTTCATTTAATTAACTCAATTTCATGGTTACTTATATCTGTAACTAAATCTCACATATTTTTGGTAAAACAGGTTCCATTTAATTCGTTTTAGGTTAATTTAAGTGACTTAAGTGTTTATATGTGTGTTGACATGCTTATGTTGAGGTTAGGTTGTAAAATGTTATGTTTAAGTCCAATTTATTATAGGAACTGGCCACAGAGGTGCCTCCTCAGTGCATTGAGGTGCCTCCTTAGTGTATTGAGGTGCCTCCTTAGTGTACTGAGGCACCACCAGGTCGATTAAGCATCGCCTGTTTGACCTGTAGAGGCATTCTGCACCCGAAATAACCAAATTTCAACACATAATAAAAAATGTTTTAGAATTTATTCCAAGACATGCTTTACTTATTTATACACTTTTATAGCGTTAATTTGATGCATTTTTTCATACTTTAGGATTCTACTTTTAGAATTCAAATTCAAGAATCAACTTCAACTAAAAACAATATTTCAAGAAAAGAATTTGATTCATAAGAAGAAGTAGTTGGTAGAAATTTTACTCACAAATTTGCAGAATTGCAAACCCAATTTTAAAGCAAATCTCAGCTTCTTCTTCTGCAAAGAAATCCTTTTTTTTATTCTTTTATTATAGTAAATCTCTTCTTCAAGTTTCAAATAATTCTTTTTTAGTCCTCAAACTTCTCACTTCTTCCTCTTTAGTCTTTCCTAAACTTTCTTTAATGTAATTCAATCTTTCCTTTTTTTCAATTTAATCCCTTAATTGAGTTATTCTCCACCAAAATAAATAATAAATATTATTATTTAATCACACTTACTAGTTATCTCGAGGTCACAGATGTTATAATTCTTTTTCTTTAATAAGAATTTCATCCTTGAAATTCGATGAACGCTTGCCATGCTGTTACTAAGAATCTCTTTACTTTAATCTTTACCCTTCTCTTCTCTAATCATTACAACCATAACTTCATTCTTTAGAATTACATCATTACTCAAGTTAACAATTTTCTCATTTAATTCTGGTATTAGCAAAATATATATTTCCAATTATTGTTGAATTAACAGTTATATCTCAAGATAATCAATTTCTTAATTCATAAGTCTCAAGATCACAATTACAATTAACATAAATAAACTTATAACACTATGATTATCTTATCTGCTAAGGATTCTACCTTACAGATTAATTATACCTTATTTTGCATCAGTGGTATTTACTCGTCGCTGCACAATTGCTGCAAAAATTCTAGCATACTGCTCATTTTTACCAAAATTATCAAACTCTTTTGACATATTTTGCAAACTCCTAAACATTCCAATAGCTTCACCTTGACCACCAATATTTGTTACATTTCGGGGTTCATATGATCCTTGCTTGGATCTTTCCTCTTGTATCGCTCAAGTACATTCTCGGGCAATTCTCGGGTGTAGTGCCTTAATCGGTTACACCGAAAGCATCTAACATTTTTTCTAGGAAAAATATCTTTATGGTATGTCCTACACCTATTGCACCTAGATATTATAGTATTTCCTAACTACATAGGGTGTGCAAATGACTACTACTTAGGTAGTGCCATCAGCTCTTTTTCTAATATTGAACTACCTTGAGGTTGACTAGTTTCTACTACCTTGAGGTTGACTAGTTTCTACTACCTTGAGGTTGACTAGTTTCTCCAACCTTATTCTTGCCCTTAGAATATGGGTGGTATCTCAACCTTTCACTTTCTATTTCTTTTCCAGGTTGTTCATTAGATTCATATCGACTAGCTATAGCTTTTAAAGTTTGCTCTAATTCTTGCTCTAATTTTTCTTGCTCCATAGCTTTTTCTACCTATCCTCTAAATGTATCAGTGTACAAATTCAATTTACACCTCAAAATAATATGTAATCCTTCCTTAAAGTTTTCACTTTTCATCTCTTTTGTAGGATAAATATCCTTTGCATACTTGTATAGATCTTCAAATTTATTAACATATTCTCTAACAGTTATCGATCCTTACACCAGTCTAATGAATGATGCTATTTTCTCCTTCCTATAATTTTTTGTCATATATTCCTTAATAAACTCTTCTCTAAAAACTTGCCAACTCAGAGCTTCACCAAACAAGTTCTTAACTCTAGTTAGCCAGTCATCTGTCTTATCGAACATCAAGCCATATACATTACTCATCTTCTCCTTATCACTTAGTTGCAATGTATTAAAGGCTTTTTATATAGTCTTTATCCATTTGTCAGCTTGACCAGGATCCATAACATTGTAAAAATCATACGCCCCACACTTCTTAGCATGCTCGATAATATCTCATGGCTCTCTATACCTCTTATTCTCATTTAACACTATAGTCATGGTGTGTGCTAGCTTTGTAGCATTTATTTGCATCACTGGCGGTGTTAGAGGATTGGTAACATTCTCTTGCATTGGCAGAGGATGACTATTTTATACTATCCTAAGTATATTTCTAAGGTTTGGTGCAGAGACCCTAGATCTCAAACTTCCTCGCTCGCTACTTAGTTGAGCTTCTTGTGATTTTATCTAACTCCTATTGGAGTTCTCTATCCAATCAACCATAACAATTCTTTTTCATAGAGCACCTCGACCTCGGCCTCGGCCTCTGCCACTACCTCTACCTCTATCTTGATTAGCTAACCTTCCTCCCCTAAGACGTGCTATATTGTGAAATATAAATTTAAAATAATTCAATGATCTTCACCATCAAAATACAACTCATTTGCTAATGTTCACCAAACCTTAATCACATCGACCTTTACAAAATATATATATCTATCCTATGCTCATCATCATTACTTGCTATCACAATTAGTAGTAGCAAAAATTTTCATATTGTTCTTTTGCATATCTAATTAACTAATCATCGATTTAAACTTGGACATAAGTTTGCTCATTTTGCTTCCACTGCACAACTCTAGTGTGCTAATCTAATATACAATTGAGCTTAGAATTCTTTTTTTTTTCCCAACTATACCTTTAGTATCCTTAAGTTAGAACAACTCTAAATAAATTTTTAAATTCGAAACCTTAGTTCCTTATTCCATATATTTACTTATACAACCACCTTCTTATCGTACTTATTCTTCATAACTTATACCCTTATCATAATTTAATAATTCTTCCACTAGCTTAATATCCTTGGTAAAGTTCATTTCACACTATCAACTTTATACCATTATTTAATTTAGGTTAAATAATAATTTAGAATCTTTATTGCATTTCACTTCCTTAATCATTCCTTGTCCTCATTTCCATTCCTTTTTCAGTGAATGGAATATCCGTAAAACATTCATATTGATTTTCATAAATATACTACTTTCATAGGTTACCTCAACCTCAATCCTTATCATAAATCAACCTAGTCCTCCATAAAATCTATAAATCTCTCATTAACTAATATAGAATTTCAGTAGGCTTGTTAATGTCTATAATACATTTCAACCATATTCAAGTCTTAAATCCTCAATCCTTATTTCGATTCAAAATTTTTGTTCTTACAAAGAATATTCCAATAAAATTATTTCCATTAACATCTCAATTTCTACTACTTAGATATTATCTCTATACCACATAATGGTATAAAACAAAATATAACTCTATTAATTATAAATTTCACACCAACTAAGCACATAATTTCATTAAAACTCACTCTCATCTATAAATTCTATCAACCATCTTCATTATTAGATCCTAAATTTTTAATCATCAAATTGTTCAAAAATAATCACTTTCCAAATATTCCTCCAATTCTTCAATTATTTCTCCTATCGTTATGTGTTATACTCTTGCTAATTATTTATACCAATACCTCGATCTTTATAAATGACACCGATAGATATGAATCTCATACTTAATGTGCACACGGGATCAATAAAACTCATTATAAACTATAAGTTCTAAAATACAATCATAGTCAATTTCCACTTTCTCATATCAGTTAGTCCACTAAAGAATTCAATATTCACAACTCCTTTCATTTCCATTGCAATTCCTAATTCCTTAGAATTCTATCAACCTAGGCTCTTTAACCAAAGCTTTGACACTAAAAATTGTAACATCCAACTACACCAATACTCTTATTAGAAGATCATACCTTGACCTGCCTAACTTGAGCACCGTTGTAGCTAAGTATTACTTCTATCTCATCCATTTCTTCCCAGCTCAATTTAAAATTAACAATATATAAACACACATCTCTGATATACATATATATTATCAAATAATCACTCCAAAGTTATCCTTCTCAACTATACATAAGTTTTGCATCATCAACTATTAAATACATTATGTTCAAACCTATAATATATCTATTATCAAATATTCTACAAATCATTACTCTTGAGGTTTTCCACTGTATCTGCTTCACTTATTATACGCCAAACTATCTTCTAGATAGCTAATCACAAAACCTTATTACTCTGAAAATTTTATAAAAAAAATGGTAAGTATTTTTGAGAGAAAATACTTAGTGAGTGAAACAGAGTACAAATAGGGACTATTTAAGAATAACATCTCATTAGAATTCCCAACAACAAGTCTCATAGGTAAATATTAAAGATTAAAATATAACCGAAAAATCTTTGCACATTTTAAAACATTTTTAATAAACATGTATGATAATTACACTTTCATCATGCCACCAAGATAAATATTTAAAATAACTTTAACCTTTGAAGTTAAAAATTTAAATTTTAAATATTCGAATAACTTTCTAATACTACGCTCTTGAGCTATAGAACAAACATTGATGCCCTTATTGCTTTTCATGTTACAAAACTTGTATTTCTCATGCACGGTTATAATTTCTTATAAGATTCTCCAAGCTTAATGTAATTTGATAAAGACTTAAATATTTTATTTCATAAAAGCTTTCCTCATTATTAAACACATCATATTCACTCTCGTACGACCCAGTCGTATTTGCTACTTGGCATCTTGTTCTCATGCCAAAATTCATACTTTGGTGCTCCTAGCATTTAATCAAACTTTAAGAGATGTTGTAAATTCATCCAGAGCACCACAATATTTAGATGTATTGACATTAATTTTGGAGTACTGCACCATATACACAAGTAGATATCAGTGTGGCTAATACTATCACCACACCGAAGATTATTATAATTATTCATCAATAGTGTGCTGACCTAGAAACCAGAGGTTGCGCCAGCACATCCTAAAATAAATATCACAATAAGGCATTATCATATTCAAAGTGCTCACATAGAGCCAAATTACATTTCTGTCAATTTCTTATGAATGCCTATAGGTAGAATATATATCCGGCCCCAGGCAGCAGTTATACATATACCCTAGGAATGATCTTACATCAATAGGATAAGATGTGTACCGACCCTAAGCATCAGCTGTACTTATCTACTAATCCTGCCATATCCCCGATATATGTTAGTAATAGTGCTATAGGCCTATTGTATGGACATGGTATTTTGAATATTTATGAGAATTTATTATTATGATGATTTGCATGTTTATTATATAATAATGTCCTTGAATAATATTATTAATTATTCTAAATGTCCCTGATCGGTTATTGTTATGGGAATAACAATGAATTAAGATTTGTATAAAGTTTGATTGATATTCATGGGATGAATATGTGTATGAGATACAAATCAAATTTATATGTATTTGTTGAGAACAAATATTGGACAGACCCGTCTTGAGATTAATACATGGATCAAAATCATAAGTTAATCTCTAGTAGTTGTGTCATTAAATCCTTAGACCTGAGATCGTTATAGTTCTCAACATGAGGAATATTGTGTTTTGACATAATCAAATGTTGTCTTTAATCGGATGATTATAAAGGTTATGCTTGAACATAATAAGAATTATGTAGTGAGATATAAGTGATTAAGATGGAATTTGTCCCTCTTATT
>CATIWO010065903.1:0-14562 GCA_949673435.1 Macaranga tanarius | reverse complement strand
TAGCCAACCTTGTGTTTCAAGCTAGAGGCTTCACACTTGGGGAGCTCAAGCTTGTAGATCACCAACAACCAAAGCCTTTCGAGCGTGCTACCGACTAAGGAGTTTTATAAGTGTTACAATATCTCTTAGTTGTTAGGTCTCCCTCTTGAATGCATAACTTGATTGATATGTTGTTGGTATATTATTCATTATGCATGTTTAGCTATGTAAGAGTGCATGTGATGTGATCTATGGGCATGGAAATGTATTGTGTTGATGCAAATGTTGCATGCAATGGAAAAATTTTAAATTCCGCACTTTCATTATTTCTTTACACATACTTTCCTTCATGTACACGCCTGTGTACTAGGCCATATAGCTCTCAGATACAAAAATGTCACATACAACACGGCCATGTCTTAAATCAAACTAACCCGTATATTGACACACGGCCTGAGACATGCCCATGTCTCAGCCCGTCTCACTATCCTGATAGCACATTTTACAATCTTTTAAGCAATCCACAACATATTCATAAACTCATAACATCAATAGCAATCTAACAATTGCTAACATAAATATATATAGGTGTATATACTCAATATCTACACCCTACCATAAACATCACATTCATATTTTACAACCATAATTCTCACATTCAATTCATATCATCATTCTTACATTCCACATGTATACAAATATGGTGCTCAACATGTCTACAAATATGGTGCAACAATGCATGTTTATGCAAGTTAGTATCCGACCAGAGTTCTCAACACACGTCACACACATTTCACATAAGCTCACATTTTCTTTTTCTTTTCTTTTTCTTTTTCATATACCTGTGGCCATTCCCGAGACTCTCTGCTTAGCTCAGTCTCAGATCTCACACGTATATATATATCATATGAATGGCCACATCTGAGACTCTCTGCCCAGCTCAGTCTCAGATCTTGGAACTCAATCTCCACACACACGTTCTCCCCACATTCCTCACATCATACCATATGCATATATTTCAATCATTCTCACAACATATCAAAATGCATATGTACAATTGTATCATCACAATTCAACATCCCTTTTTATTTCTCATCATTTCCATTTCTTATAATGAATCATAATTCACCTTTCTTACAAGCAATGCATATCAATACCTACCACATCAAGTGGCTTGCACTCATAGATGTCAATGTTCCTAATTCATCTCAATACATTCTCACAGTCATAACAAATTATAAATATATAATATACCATTCATAAACCAAAAATATACCAAAAGTATACCAAAAATATATGCCATATATATCATTCATATACCAAAATCATATACCATATATATATCATATTTGCCACCATGAATGGCATATACCAATTAAATATAATCAAACAACTATAGTTGCTTGTATTTCACTACATGTAAGCATTATGTTAATAGTTACTTACCTCAAGCCTTCAACTCCTTTTTAAATAAAAGTTCCACCCTATTGAATAGAGTTTCCTCTAGCTCTATCAACTTTTATATACAATCATATGCCAATTTCAACAAGTATAGCAATTCACCCTAAAATCATAAAAAGGCAACTAGATGCTTAAAGTTCAATGTATCCAAATAATTCACACACAAGTCCAAAAACCATGAAAATAATACTAAATCTATTCATATGAGTCTACTTCCAATCCCAATTAGAATTACTTGATTTGGACATGTATGGAATAAATTATGGATTTTTGATTAAATCCGGACAAAACAGAGCTGATAGCAAGAGTAAGAAAATGTCGAGCCCTACTAATCAACCTTAACAGCAAAATCAGCTCTGGTTTAAAATATAAAATTTTAGGAGACTCTTTGAATTTTCCAAGGAGTCCAACCATTCTCAAATCAGATCTCTATAGCATAAGTTATGACTAAAATAAAAGGACTGAAAAACAGAGGAAACATACCCAAAAATTGCAACAATCAAACTCAACTTAAACAATCAAAATCAACAACAAAGCTTACCAATTTGACTTTAATGGATATAAGACTTCCGAATGTCTCCCAATTTCTAGATAGAACAAACTCCAAAGCTCTCCAAAAATACTCCCAACTCACTCATCATCTTCTTCCCAAAATCTCTACACAACTCTTCACTTCACAATTAAATATACACAAATAAACTCCAACCAATCACAACCTTCCATTTGGCCACCTAAAGTCTTCTTATAATAATTGTCCAACTCACTAATAAATCCATATTTATCATATAAATAACAAATATAATAATACTTAATAATATAACAAAATATCATTAAAATATCCATTTAGCCCCTTAATGAAATGGGCATATTGCACAATACCTCCATAACTTTCTATTGTTACAATTAACTCCAAACTTATCTCACAATTAGGTCCTTCTTTACATTCATGCATATACTCCAACTTAAATAAAGCCACTGTTTACTATGCACAATATACTATACATACGTCATAAATATGTATATGAAAGGGCGAGTGTTACATTTGGGGTTTTGCACTCCAAATGGCCTCCTACATCCTTAATCGTGTTCCATCCAAGTTCGTTTCTACCACACCATAAGAGATATGACATGGTAAGGCACTAAGTCTTAAACATATTAAGATTTGGGGATGCTCAGCTTTTATCAAAAAGCTGAATTTGAATAAGTTGGATGCAAAGTCGATTAAATGAAGGTTTGTTGGATATCCTAAAGATAGTTTAGGATATTGCTTTGATCTTCCTACTGAACAAGTTGTTCTTGCAAGTAGAGATGCCATGTTTCTTGAGAAAAAGTTTCTTAAAGGAGGTGGTAAAGGAAGGAAGATAATGTTAGATGAGGAGTCATCTAAGCAAGCATAAAAAATTGATTAAATGGATACTGATCAACCTGAAGAGCCTATTCCAATTGACAATGTCATCACTCTGACTCCTAGAAGGTCTAGTAGGGTATCTCGTCCTCCGGAGAGGTATGATTTTCTCCATAATATGTAAAAGTTGAATGTTCATGAATAAAACATTCATGTTGATGATCCTACTATATATGAAGAAGCTTTATGTGATAAAGATTCTTCAAGATGGCTTAAGGAAATGAGAACTGAAATAGATATTATGTATGCAAGCCAAGTTTAGGCACTTGTTGATCCTTCTGAGGGTATTGTACCTATTGGGTGTAAATGGATCTTCAAGGGAAAGATTGGTGTAGATGGGAAGGTAGAGACCTATAAAGCTAGGCTTATAGCGAAAGGGTTTCGCCAAAGGCAAGGGGTTGACTATAGGGAGACCTTCTCGCCAGTAGCTATACTAAAATCCATTCAGATTCTTTTTGGTATTGCCACACACTATGATTATTAGGTTTGGCAAATGGATGTCAAGACCACCTTCTTTAATGGTTATGTTGAGGAAGACATTTTCATAGAGCAACCCAATGGTTTTGAATCCGAAGAAAGCTCAAATGTGTGCAAGCTTAATAGATCGATCAATGGTCTAAAGCAAGCTTCAAGGAGTTGGAATCATCGCTTTAATGAGGCTATCTATTGTTAAAGTTTCAATAAGAATGAGGATGAGCCATGTATTTATAAGAAGATTAGTAGGAGCCAACTCACTTTCCTAGTCTTGTATGTTGATGATATTCTACTTATTGGTAATGATGTTGGTATTATGACTTCTGTGAAAGTATGGCTGTGTAAAACTTTCTCGATGAAAGACTTAGAAGTGGCTACCTATATTCTCGGGATTCTAGTCTATAGAGATATATCAAAGAGAATGATAGGTTTGTCTCAAAGTCTTTAGTTAGAAAAGGTGTTGAAGAGGTTCAACATGGTTGATTCCAAGAGGGGATTATTACCTTTTAGGCATAGTATCCACCTATCAAAGGAGATGTCACCCAAAACATTCAAGAAAATGGCGGAGATGGCTAAGGTTCCTTATGCTTTGGCTATAGGAAGCCTAATGTATGCTATATTATGTGCTAGGCCGGACATTGCCTATGCTGTTAGTGTGTCTAGCAGGTTTCAATCTAACCCAAGCTTGGAGCATTGGGTGGCAGTTAAGGCTATCCTTAAGTTCTTGAGAAGGACTAAGGATTTAGTCTTGACTTATAGAGAAGGTGACTTACAACTTATAGGTTTCATAAATTCTAACTTCTAGTCAGATATGGATGATATAAAGTCTATCTCTGGGTTTGTCTTCATCTTTAATGGAGGTGTAGTGAGCTGGAAGAGTTCTAAGCAAAGTATCACGACTGATTCCACTACAGAGGCCTAGTATATAACCGCATCAGATGTTGCTCAAAAAGCTGTTTGGATTCAAAAAATTTTTATTGAACTAAGAGTTGTTTCTTCCACTGAGTCAGTAGTTCCTCTCTTCTGCGACAATAATGGAGCCATTGCATTGGCAAAGGAACAGAAGTCTCACTAGAAATCCAAACACATAGAAAGGCGCTATCATATTATCAAAGAACTTATTGGAAAGCGCAATGTGCTTATGTAAAAGGTAGCTTCAGCCGATAATATGGCTGATTCACTGACTAAAGCGCTCACTCAACTACAGTTAGACAGTTATCTTGAGAAAATAGGTCTTAGATATTATAGAATATGGCACTCATGCAAGTAGGAGATTGTTAGTATAGATGTGCCCTAGTGCCATTCTTATATGATGACATTGTACTTTTATTCTTATGGAAATAAAATATTCATTTAAATAAAGTATTTGTTTATTTGAATATTTACCCTTTAGTATTATATTAAATGTGTTTATTATCAAGAGTTGATAATATGAGTAATAAACTCATTTAGTATATATACCATAAATGTTCATAGTCGTTGGATTAATATAAGGGTAGTATTAATCCATAGACTATCACCTCTGTCTATTTTCCTTCATCGATGTGTGATATCGATAGTGGGAGGTAGTGAGTCTCATGCTACTTGATATGAGATATCAGAATAGACATGCGGATACTCATATGATGGGTGGATCAAATTATGACGTAAGATTTATAATTGCATAGAAATTCACTTAACAATCACATAATAGTGCATATGGTCCTTTGACCTAAGGTGACATGGTCATCCACATATGGTTGGTTAGAGTTTGTTACTGCTTACATACTTATGCTATCCATGTATAGGTGTATGGCGTGCTATGGCTCTAGTCGGTTATATGTAGGGATGAGTGATCGACCAAGTTGGAATTCATTACCTGGAGTGAACCGGGATAAGATCCTATGCTATCTAAGTTATTCTTGATGAATAAGTACCCAGCCAGGTTAAACTCGACATACCCAAAAAGAGTTTCAGTGCTAGAAAAAAGTTTCTAGTAGTAGTCATATTTTATCGAGAATTGAATTGAAGATGAGGTCATATAATTGGGGCAATTAGAGTTTGACTAAACCGTGACTTTAGCCGATATCTGGATCTTGTAATGAATGGACATTTAGTGCACGGTAATTATGTTCTATGGTTCTTGTGAATCTATGAAAAGCAATCATTTTTAATTAGGTAGTCGTGAAATCTATGCTAGGGGTCACTCACGACTTGTGAGAACTAAATGTGATTAATTGGGATTTTCACATTTAGCATAGAAAGGTGTTTCCATAATATTAAGTGTTAATAATATTTTCCATTGCCAATTAGACTTGAACCTAGTAAGTCATACATATAAGAGTTGCACAAATGAAGATAATTATTACTTAAAGAGTTTAATTAATTAATTGAATTAGATTTGCGCATGTGCGGGGATCTAGCATATCTCGAAATCCAAATTCAAAGGTTAGAACTAATTGTGAATAATTAAATATTAATTTGGACTTAATTTAATATGCGATATTAAGTTCAAGGACTAAATTGATATTTATCTCTAATTGTAGTATGGATGTGAGCCATGAGATGGACCATAAAGATTAAATGTGATGGATAAGATTTAGGCTTTATTTAAAAGTTACATAAGCTCATAAGTTGTCTTAATTAGTTTGGTATATATATATGGGCCATGTTTAAGAGTTAAATAAGCCCAAGACCTTATCCCAACTGATTAAGAGTTAATAAAGTCAAAGGCTCTAGTTATACTTGTAACCAAACTAATACCACTTATTTAAGAAAAAAATAAGGCCACCTAAGCAAAAAGCTATGCATGTATATAGTTAGAGTGTGAGACACTCAAAGGCATACATGCATGTAGCTTAAGTGTGAGACACTGAAGCTCACATATGCATATAGCTTGAGTGTAAGACACTCAAGCTATTGTCATGTGCATATTTTTAAGTTGGTGGGTTTTATAGAGACAACTAACTAATGCATAAGTGCTCATTCTCTCTATACACAAAATAGATATCAAAAGAAAATAGATCTCAAGAGTTGAGTGTTCTTCTTCTTATTCAATTTCTATCTTGTGTAGAGAGTGATAAAAAAAAACACAAGTGTTGTGTTTTCATATATTCATCATTTACATCCATTAGAGGTTGCTACAAAGTCCTACACATTTAAGTTTGGAGGAGTTCTAGCAAGTTCCTTGGGTCATCTTCTTGAAGAGAGGCTTGTGAGTAGTTCTCCACCACTCTTGAAATCTCATTGGAGCAACTTGTATGTTTCAAGCTAGAGGCTTCACATTTGGGCAGCTTGGAGCTTGTAGATCACAACAACCTAAAGCTTGTCAAGTGTGCCACACATTTTAGGAGTTTATAAGTGTTACGAAACTCTTAGATTGTAGGACTCTTGGCTTGTGTTGTTTGTGTCGTTTGATGTTTTTAAAAAGTTGTATGTTGATGTATGTTTTTAGTTATGTAACTGTCTTATGATGTGTTCTTGGACTAATTGAGATTCTAGTATTCATGTAAGAGTTGCATGTGATTAAAATTTTAAAAATTATGTATAATCCATTTAGTTGCTATGAGTCTCTTTTCAGATTTATTTGACATGTATGATCATGGAAGGTACTATATCACATAATAATGTAGTTACTACTGTGATTCCATATCTGAAGTCTTATTAGACAGAATGTTGGTTTAGAGTTGTTCTTATATAAACCAGTATTGGATATCCTTAAATGTTGTCTTATTATTATGAAAATTTCAATTAATGTTACCCAAGTGGGAGAATGATGGCATTTTTACAAAATAATGGGCTTCATTAATTATAGATTAATCATAATTAAGAAATTAGGTTTATATAAATATGTATTGGACTGGACTTTATGATTCTAACGTGGGTTGTGGCTCATTTTTTTAGTGTGGGCTGTAAGGTCCAATGGGCCTATAATGGTTATAGCCCATTGGACCACTACATAAGAGAGATGGGCTAGGTCTCTCCTCCACATGCTTTTGCTCTGCTTGTTCTTCTACTGAAGAGAAAAAAAAGAATGGATAACAGAGAGTTGCTAGCACCATTGTTGAGCCAAAAAAAAGGTTAAAGGACGAAAAGGACTTAGTGGAAACTTTTTACTCAAATTCAATCCCCACTTGATCTTAAACATTAAATCAGGTTGGTTTAACTTCAACTATTTTCATTGTTGAATTTGTATTTTAAGTTATCATAAGTTGAGAAACTTGAGCTATGTATGTGTGGTTTGATTAATATATAGTGCTTGATTTCTTAAGTTATTATAACACCATCAACATTGTCTTTGAGCAATTAAGTTAACTGAAAGTGGAAGAAGTCCTACCATAGTAGAGCATGAACTTGAGGACCTTGATGTTTCATTCTATGATTATGTTGTGAAATATACACTCCCTGAACTAAGCTTCCAGTAATAGATCTTGGATGATGAAAATCATTCCTAGTAAATTAGCATGATGGGCGCCAGGTGATTTAAGGATTTCTAGAATAATTTTTAATAAACACATGACTAAAGCAACAGAGTTTAGGGTTTTTTAATTCTTTTTTTGCAAACTTGTTTCAAAATATAGTCTTAGCTAGTCATACGATAGGTGCTAGTTTTTATTGGTAAAAGTTTTATTTTAGGCATGTTTTAACTCTCTCAATATGTCCAGGCATTTCATTGGTTAAGGTTGATGCACATATTCTGCCCTTCTAGAGGTAGTTATTAAGATAAACACCCTTATTATGCAAGAAGCAAATCTAGCAACCAACACAATCTGCCTTTTTTGGGGCTTTGCATTGCATGTAATTAATAATTAGATGAACTATTTTAAAGTGGTACTCACATTAATTCACATGCAAAAAATTTTGTCAATGCAAGTTCATAAAATCATCATTAAAAATGAATTTAAAGATCTCCTAGATGCATTAAGCATTAAGTTTTACCAATCAACAACAGCAAGATGGAAAGCCCTTGAAAGACTAAAAATTTCTCTTTTAAGGGTGAGTGACTCATTTCATATTTCACTTTTTCCATATGATTTCAAGATATAAGGCAGGAAAAGAAAGGCATGTGAATAAAATTATGGAATGGAATGACACAACTAATATTCTAAAATAATGAAATAGATGTGTTAGTTCATAATGATCACTCATGAATATAACTATTAATAATGTAGCCATACTACATTTAAACAAACTGATCATCATATGATTGCTTGATGCATGGGTGTCTGTTGAAAATAAGAATGAGGCTTGGTTGGTAATGGAAAAATTCTAACATTATAAAGTTCCTTTTATTTATCTTGCTGTAAACTCTTGCCCCTACACAAGGTAATGAAAAAGTTACAATACTATCAGCAAAATGGACATGTCTACTGAGACTGCTATATTCTACCAAATATAGAATAAGCACACATATAAAATCAGCATGTGATGAGGCTCAACTCAACCATAAGATGTTGTTTTCATTAAAGATAATGCATGAACTACTCTTGCCCACTATATACACAACAAATAAGGATAATACTTGCGTGAAATATTGATGGGTAGATTAAGTCACAGGATTAAGTCACAAGTTAGATTGCATAAACTAATATACATCTCCTTGAACTTGAACTGAACCACATAATATATACAGTTTCTTAAAACAATGGCAAGTTTTTATTTGTCCTTAAGTCCACTAATTTCAGGATTAGATTCTTCTAAATAGTAGGTATTCTCCATGATTATAGCTCAGACATATGAGGAAAAGTAAAATCTTCTAAAAGTAATCTACATGCCAAGAGGACTTAAGATAACTGAATCCAAGAATTTGATCCTACAAATTTTATAATTCAAAATATAAGAAAAATTCCAAAATTCATTTAGAAGATGAGCATAATGCACAAAATCACTCTAACCCAGTTTAGAAATTCCCTTAACTTAACAAATAAATAAGAAGAGAAGTATAGAACAAATACATAAAATCATAAAAACCAAGTAACTAAATTTCACTAACAACATGCTTCTTCCTACTTACAATTTCAGTGGATGAACATTTCCATTTCCACTATAAGAATCACAATGTTAAAACAAGAAAAACTTTAGCAACTAAAAAAAAAGAACCCAATTTATTGATAACATTTAAAACATCAATGGCCCTATAATAATAAGTACACTTTCAGAATATAAAAAATATGGCAACATTAGTCGCAGTAATAAAGAAATAACTGAATCAGATCATACCAAAACATCAATGACTTTTTGTAACTTTTTTTATGTCAGTTTTATGAGTTATATAGTTATTGAAAAAGTTAAATAATAAAATAAGTTATAAATAAAAAATAAAGAAATATTTATTTAAAATATAAAAAATAACATCTTTTAAACTTTTAGGACTAAAATGCAAAAAAAAATTAAATTTAAGGATCAACTAACAAATATGAATAATGGAAAAACTTTTTAAAACTTATAGATTTTGATTGTAAAGAAACTTTTTTGTAAAACTTCATTGAAAAAATGATAAAAGTTATAGAACTAAGAATGCTATCATCCCTTTTTTAGTGTCATTTCTCTCAAACCCCATGGCCGATGATGAAAATTAGAAAATATCTTACCTAAATATGAATTAAAGTAAGGATAACCTTTGAACCATTCTCAAACCAATCAAAACCCTAAAACACTACCCAACTACTTTTTTGGAACCAATTAAACCATTTTATAACCAAACCGAACCCAATTTAACCCTTTACCAAACTCTAATTAAGTGTGTGGGATATGAGGTTTAAACTCTATTTCGGAGAAAATTCCTCCCCGAATAGTGCTTCATAAGTTAATAAGTTGAGTCCTAAAGATGGACTCATATATCTTAGGTTTTTGTGTGTTTTGATCCCGAGACAAAAGTCAGCTTTCGGTCAAATGAACTTTTCAAAATTCAAATTGAGCTCTTAAGGCCCAATCAAGTTGCAAAAGTGTCTAATAAAGCTTTAGTATAATTGTTGGAGTCTTTGTGTGAAAATTTAAATTTTTACCATCCCAAATCAAACCAGCGGTCAAAAAAAGTCTTAAACGTATCCATGTCATCATTTTTTGTAATAAAATAAGTCACTAATTTATAAGAGTAGTGACCAAGTAAAGAATATCCCACTAAATGAATATTCTTGTGTATGTGTCACCTGGAAAATAAAATAGCATTTTTTTTGTCTTTTAGTTACTTAGTTACAAAGCTTGCCATAATCCTTTTGATTTTAGGCATTTTGGAAGGGGGGAGGAGTGTAAAATAATTAGAAAAAGAATGTGGCTGTAGAAAAAAATTGTATCAAAATTAATGAGTAAAAAAAGAGAGAAAAATAAGAGAAAATGCATAAATTGAAGCTAAATTCTTCCAAAATTCAATTTCAATCCCTTTTCTCTACCCATTCTAACCCTCCTACACTCAAAAATATCATGTCTAATCTTTATTTTATATACCAAACCTTTAAAAAGACTCATCCTTTTTAACCTCAAATCATTATACAAACTAAACACTCTCAACTAGTCTACTTTGCTTACAACCTTACTTTGAGCCATTATTTTGGTGAGTTTCAACTAAGTTTTTGGTTAAATTTTAAGCTAAACATCTAAAATTCATCTTCTTTCTTTTACAAGCTTTGGTTTGGCTTTTGGAGGCTTAATTGAGTTTTGGAGTTAAAATCGTGCAAAGTTTCAATCCGTAGAATGAATAGCGGGCCAACTATTCCTTACAAATCTGGCCATCCATGGCCCAAAACCAGCTATCCACCCTGTTAGGGTTAGCTATTTTCACTCCAAAACCAGCCATCCAGAGGGAAAAACTAGCCATTTATGCATGGAGCTCCATTTTGCATGTTTTTAACCCCAAAATGATTTAAAGGATTGGTCTATGATCAAATATACCTCCCAAGGGTAAAAATACTTTGCATAAATGATCAAATGACCCTATGATGATTGGATTTTCATTTAAACTTCCATTTTCTTTGTTTTAAATCATGTTTTCTTACATATAAATGTTCCAATTCATTCAAACAAGTTAAGTAACAATTTTTAGTAAATAAGTTACCTTAGATTGGTTATTTAAAGCCTTATTTACATTTGATTTGCTTTTGTGTGTGTTATTTGTATATTGATGTGATTATTTTCATTTTTTATATGTTGATTTGTGCTAATGCTACTATCTACTTACATTCAAATTTGCGTCGAACCTTTTTATATGCGCTCTTGTATGATCTTATATAAGTTTGATTATGTTCTTACTAACCTTTGATGTGTGTTTATATTACTACTAACCTTTATTTTCTTATTATTGTCCTCTAATGCTACTATTAACCTATTTTCTTACTATTGCCTTGTATTCTTATATTTGCATTCTCATTTGTGTAATTGCATCTTATGTGTTTGCTTGTACATTATTATCATTTTTGTGTGATTCATTCTTTAGTTTCTTTAGGAGCACTCTTGTATGAATCACAAATTACATCACGTGAATCTTTGTGGTGCACTCTAGATTTGTATTCATCTTTATGTGCAATTTCATGCACCCCATGTTTGCATTTATTTTGCATGTACCCTGAAGTTGAATTATGTGCATCTTACATCATGCATCATATGCATTTATGTGCACCCTGAACTTTATCTTGCATGAACCCCGTATTGCGTTTGTATCTTGCATATTATATCATGATTTACATTATATATATTTCTTGTGATCAATCAAGTTCTGAATCTCAATACTAATTCTATTAATTTTACTAACTTTGCTAACTCTTACTAACTATTACTAACTCTTGCTAATATTTAACATTTATTTTTCATCTCATTTACATTTCAAGCGCTTTTTATTTATTGCTCATTATACGTATTGCTTATATTCATCAAAATTAAGCTTTCAATCTTAATCTATATCTATATCCATATACATACATATATATTGCTATATTATCTATATTTATATATCTATATATCTATATATACTATATATATACTATTATACTAATATATATATATATGTGTGTGTGTGTGTGTGTGTACTATTATGCTATATGTATATATATTATATTATTGTTTATCAATCTCAAGCTCTCAAGCTCATTCTTTCACAATTTTTGTTTTATTTACTAACCATTTACTTATCATGCAAAGTTATTTCATTTATTTATATTCTAATGCTCCATATTTAATTGCTCTTCTAATAATTACTAACTTTATTGCTTTAGATTATTACTGCCCAACGAAATTTTATATTCTTTATATTCATGTTATATATCAATTGCTCTCCAAATACAAAATCTCCTTTTGATTTCTCTTTTATAATGATTATACTAACCACTTTTGGTAAATTATTTCAAGTTAGAAAGAAATTCAGAGTTGGTGATAGGAATTTGCAATTAAGGTTATAAGGAAATATATAGAATCATTAAAAAGAACAATGTTAATTATATAAAAGCTGAAATGGATATTCTTACTAAAGTCGTGCATCCTTTTATTGTTTAACTTTGTTACTCCTTTCAAGCTCTCTTTGCCATGTTCGTACCCGAATAATTTAAGTTATTTTAAGTTAGGACTAAATCGTAAGAAAAATAAGTTTAGAAAAAAAACTTAATTGAAAGAAATTAAGTTAGGGGACTAAACCATAATTTGGCATAAACCACCATTGATGAAGATAAAGAAGAATATACATAGGAAGAAAGAAAGAAAAGAAAAAAAAAGATGAAGGAAACGCTGTCGGAATGAGAGGAAAAAGAGAAAGAATCTGCATTTTTATGAGTGGACTTCCTTTCTTTAATTCTTTCATTGATATACTTGTTTTTGGATGATTTCTGATTGCTTTTGGATTAAATCCTTTCTTTAATTCTTTCATTGACATACTTGTTTTTGGATGATTTTTGATTGCTTTTGGATTAAATTTTGCATCTGTTTGTTAATTTTCAAAACTTTAAATGTTACAGGGGTGATCAGATGACACCTGATTGTATAGAGGCGGTGCCTCTATGCACAAAGGCGATGCCTCAGCCCATTTGAAGCTCTAAGGTGTTGCCTTAATAGGTGATAAAGCGGAGCTTCAGTAGTTGAGAAGGCGGCACCTCAGTGGCTATAAGGGTGGCACCTCTTCACTAAGGTGGCGCTTCAGTGATTTAAAATGATGTTTGAGTTGCCTTTGATCGGTCTTTAACCTTGATTTTTATTATATATGATACCCGGGATAATATAAGGTTTTGATTTAATTGAAACCATGATTGGTTATTAAAATATGATGATTGTTTTAGCACAAGTACATAGCAAGGAAAGGTGGTTGTAGTAAGACTATGCACGGGGTACGGCAGGGTTCTATAAGATATATGACTGTGTCCAAGGCACAACAACTCACACACGATTGATATTCTTGTACCTGGGGTACAATGATTGAGTTATAAGTTTGTGATAACTATCTTTAAGATAGTGCTTGAGATTCTTGTTTGCCTTTGGGGTTAATCCGAGTGGTTATTGATTAGTATGCATACCTAGATTGGAGCTTCGATGTGCTAACTGGTACCCACTATATCGATGACAACCTGACCTATTCTTGTTCATATTTGGAAAACTGTGCTGTGTTATACTTGTTAGTATATATATGCCCTAGGGCCACTATGTATGTAAACATTGTATATTAATCCCTTTAGCAATAAAATATTCTTTTAGATAAAGTGTTTATTTATGTGAATATTTACCTTTAGTATTATGTTAAGTGAGTTTATTATCAAGAGTTGATAATATGAGTGACAAACTCATTTAGTACATATACTATAAATGTTCATAATAGGTGAATTAATATAAAGGTAGTATTAATCCTCAGACTATCACCTCTGTCTATTTTCCCTGATCGGTATGTGATACTGATAGTGGGAGGTAGTGAGTCTCATGCTACTTGATATAAGTTATCAGGATAGACATATGGATACTCATATGATGAGTGGATCGAACAGTGACACAAGAGTTGTGATTACTTGGGAATTCACTTTAGTCAACAATCACAATCTTGGACATAATTGTGCATATAGTCCTTTGACCTGAGGCGACACGGTCATCCATATATGGTTGATTAGAGTTTGTTACTACTTATATACCTATGCTAGCCATGTATGGGTCTATGGCATGTGGTGGCTCTAATTGGTTATATGTAGGGATGAGTGATCGACCAAGATGGAATTCATTACCTGGAGTGAACCGGGATAAGATCCTATGCTATCTAAGTTATTCTTGATGAATAAGTACCTGGCCAGGTCAAACTCGACTTACCC
>CATIWO010065875.1:0-10867 GCA_949673435.1 Macaranga tanarius | reverse complement strand
TGGAATGAGTTTTGCACGCCCTTTAAGTAAAATAGTACATTTTGCATGCCCTTTAACAAAAAAATATTTGTTTTCTAAAATTTAAAACTCATTCCGCCACTTTAAGTGGTGGAATAAATTATTTAATTTTTTTTCATGTTTTGCCCGTAAAGTATTTGAATTGTCAAAATTAAATATATTATATGTAATTAAAATTTGAAAACTACTAATAAAAAATTTAAATTATGATTTAAATGAGAATAAGAGATTTTTTTTTTAACTTATAATTTTTTTTTACTGCGACTGTAAAATAACGGCCGTAACCGTTACGTAACGGCAATAACGGACGTTACACATATAAAATTAATATAGCGGTTATATAACGAAAATAACGGCCACAGAACTCTTAAAAACCGTTAAATAACGGTCGTTACGTTGCGTAACGGCCGTTATTTAAAACAATGCATAGGACACAAGTAGTAGTGGCATGAATACCAATAGTTGCACAAAATGATAGCTACTGTTAACATAACCACACACCAAACAAAAACAAAAGGACATAGAATAATGAAATCAGTCTGAAAGTGACAGGCAGCTTTGAAAGTGACAGGCAGCTTAGATTAAGTAAAGAATCATATGCTTAAGTTCACAATCAGGGCCGGAGATCTATGTTCAACTACAATAATATCAAATACCAGGCGACATCAAAAGCTCAATAGGGAGACTTGTCTCACTCTTCAGGTCATGCGTGCGCAGGTCGGCAGATAAAAGCTTTGTGCAGCTGTAAGATTGCCCACGAATAGTTGAAGAAGATAACCGAAAATGTGGCAGTTGACAGGACGACTCTAAATTAGATTGAACCAAAGTTTGCATTAAACCCGGTGGGCTTTTTGCCAATTTGCAGTAAAAAGAAAAATATATTACCAATTTGTAGTATATTTTTATAAAATTTCAATTTTATAATGATTTGGAAAGATATTATCAGTTTATTGTGAAAAAATCTTATATGGCTATTATCAAACATTTTCGCCATTCAATGATTTTTTTTAGGTATTTCTTAACTTCAAGTGGCGGAATGCTATAGTTGGCTTTTTATACATTCCGCCACTTTATAAAAGTTTTTTTTTTTAACTTTGAATATATAAAGTCATTCCGCCACTTGCTATGGTGGAATGACTTTTTTTTTTTTGTTGCTCACTAAATCTAAGCTTAACCGAACTAATTCGGTTCGGTCCGTTTTTGGTTCACTAATTTTATTTTTTTAAAATATTTTTTATATATTTATTTTATGATTTTTTAAAGTATATTCTTCAATTATATAATTAAAAAGTATTTTTTTATTTATAATTTTTATATTTATGTATAATTTTTCTAAATTAATATATTTTATTAGGTATTTTATAATATATATATTTGTATTTCGGTCGGTTTAGTTTTTTTGAATTTTTTTAACTTAAAACCAAAACTGAACGATTAACTGAAATTTTTAATATATAAAACTGATAACCAAACCGAATATATATATAATCAAACCAACATTGTCAGTTCGGTTCTGTAGAAGCAAGCTGCTTTTTTTTTTTTTTTTAACTTAAAGCCTTTGATTAAGTCTCTATGAGTTCTAATGGCAATACTTAGGTCTGAATCCACCGCAATCCCTGGGCCCAAAGTTGCAAGTCCAGAAGTGAAGACCATAATCCTAGAGCCTGTATGCAATGAACATCCTTGAAGAAGTACAAGGGCAATTAATATTGCTGCTCCAATACACCATTGAGTAGGGGTGTGCAAGGCTTCCGAATTTGCCGAACCAAAAACTGAACTAACCCAATTTGATTTGGTTCAATTTCAATGCTAATATTACCGAACTAATCGAATTAACAGAATTAGGTCGCTCCTCCTTCATCTCCATCACTCTGTCACTCTCAATCTCAACACCCTCATAAACCAGCACAGCCTCATAGTCACAGGCAACACTCGATAGTCCCTCACGGCCTTACCACGCTCGATAGTCCCTTACTAGTTTTTATTTTCTTCAACACCCTAATTTCCTCACCAGCGTAGCTCCTCCTTCATCTCCCTCACTTCATCACTCTCGATCTCAACTCCCTCACAAACCAACACAGCCTTATAGTCACAGACAACACTCGATAGTCCCTCACGACCTCACTACACTCAACAGTCCCTTTCTAGTTTCTATTTTCTTCAACACCTCACTCGACAATCCCTCTAGTCGAATCAGAGGCATTTTTCCCCCCAAATTCTTCAATTGAAAATTCTTAACCTAATTCCTAATTTCTCAATCACTCGACAGTCCCTCAACATCATCACAACTTCTTCTTCTCTTTGGTTCTTTTATCTCACCAGAATCGACTCTTCTTCAACTGAGAGAGCCTTGAGAAGTTACAATATCCTCTGCTGACACTTCCGGTGAGTTCCTTTAGGCCATTTTCTCTATATCCTCTTATTTTAGATATGATTTGTCTTGTGATGTTATCTATTATTAACTTTGGCTCTGATTTTGTATTTATTCTTTTCAAATTGTACATGTATTAATCATTCATATTTATCGACACATGCACATCTATGTGACATAGAAGATCATATATAGTGTCATTGTTGTAATCTGATGGCCTTTTTTTTTCTCTTTTTTCTATTTCTTGAGCTTTGTTTGCCACATCTAATTGTTTTTATTGATTGTCTGTGTAGCACCCTCAAAGTACCATATATAAGTGTCCACAATAATGATCATACTCGTGGCATGTAAAATTTTTTTTATTAAAGATATGTATATATATACATAAAACTCTTGTTTGATACATTGAAAATACTTAACACATAAATTACATAATGTTAAAATATATATATGAACTTAGTTACAAAATGCTCAAATGCCATAATGATAAGGATGGAAATGGTTTCACCAAACTTGTCTCGGACCCACCTGAGCTCTCTACAGGCACACCTCAAACCGATCTAACTATGTCCTGAAAACCACAATTACAAATGAATGAGCTTGCGACTCAATAAGCATTTATTAATATAATGAACCATATAATAATTCTCAAGAACTAATTAGTCCAATATAAAAGAAAATAAAGAAATTTGGTCTACATGGGCGTGGTTTCTCCCATGTAGCCAATACATGGTCTAGATCACAGCCATGTTACAACCCGTATTCGCCTTGGTCCTAATACATTTTATACAAATTAATATACGGCCACGGACACGCCCGTGTTGCTCTCAGTCAAAAATACACATTTCTACAATTTCATACACGGCCGTGTACACATCGGTGTACTCAGCCGTATTGCTCTCAGTCCAAAATGCTCAAATTTATAAATTGGTACACGACCTTGAACACGCCCATGTTGCTCTCGGGTTAAAATTTCACATTAAGTACACGGCCATGTTCTAATTCAAAACAAGTCGTGTCCTCACACATGGCTCGGGACACTCCTGTGTCTCAACACACGGTCTGGAACACACCCATGTCTCAGCATATTTTCTCAACCTGATAACACCATTTTACAATTATCAAGTACTTCTCAACATATTCACAAACTCATAACATCAATAGCAACTTGGCACTTGATCCACAATCACATCTCCTTCCAAATCAACATTCAAATACCACAAAATATATTCAACACCAAACCTCAATTGTTAATGTCACAAATACATCAATTCATAACATTCCAAACAATCCATAATATAATCCTCTCATTCAACATATATGCAGATATGGTATGATATGGTGCAAAAATGTATGTTTATGCAAGTTAGTATCCGGCCGGAGTTCTCAAAACACGTCACACACGTTTCACACAAAGCTCACTATTTCTTTTCTTTTTTTTCTTTTCTTTTTCATATACCCATAGTCATTCCTGAGACTCTCTGTCCAGCTCAGTCTCAGATCTCACACGTATATATATAATATGAATGGCCACATCTGAGACTCTCTACCCAGCTCAGTCTCAGATCGTGGAGCTCAATCTCTACACACACATGTTTTCCTCACATTCCTCACATCATGCCATATGCATATATTTTAATCATTCTCATAACACATCAAAATGCATATGTACAATTATATCATCACAATTCACATCCCTTTTCATTCTTCATCATTTCCATTTCTCATAGTGAATCACAATTTACTTTTCTCATAAGAAAAATATATCAATCATACCACATTACGTAGCTTGCACTCATAAGTGCCAATGTTCATAATCCATCACTATATATGCCCAAATAGACCATTCAATGGTTTCACAACCGTTTATATATATATATTTATCATCATGCTTTCTCACAAGAACATATTCATATATATATATACTCCTCATGCTTGCCACTTAAATGACATACATAAATCAATATAGTTAAATAACTATAGTTACTTGAAAATCACTACATGTAAGCATTATGTTAATAATTACTTACTAGCAAGCTTCAACTCCTTCAAGAAGAAAAGCTCCCCTTCTGATTGGCATCTCCTATCCTTATCAATGCCTACACACAATCATATATCGATGCCACATAATAAATATGACTCTAGCACTCAAACTCAACTAAGTGCAACTTCATACTCTAAGTTCAATATATCCAAATAATTCACACATGTGTCCAAAA
This sequence comes from Macaranga tanarius, assembly GCA_949673435.1. Taxonomy (NCBI): domain Eukaryota; kingdom Viridiplantae; phylum Streptophyta; class Magnoliopsida; order Malpighiales; family Euphorbiaceae; genus Macaranga; species Macaranga tanarius. The sequence goes on along the minus strand of CATIWO010065875.1, from coordinate 6,259 downwards.
ATGATGAAAATAATACTGAAGCTAGACATATGAGTCTACTTCCAATTTCAATTGGAATTACTCAAATCAGACATGCATGGAATTAATTATGGATTTTTTTATCAAATCAGGGCAAAATAGAGTTAACAGCATGAGAAAGAAAATGTCAAGCTCTGCCAGTCACTCTTAACAGCAAAATCAACTGTGGCTCAAAACACAAAAGTTGTAGAGGACACTCTGAAGTTTCCAGAGCATTCAATCTTGCTCAAATCAGAGCTCTACAACTCAAGATATTATCAAAATACTAAGACTGATGCACATAAAAAACACAACCCGAATTTTAACATAAAAACCTAACTTCAATTAACCAAAAATAAATATATGGCTTACTTAATTGAAGCTCCAATAGCTACTTGATCTCCTCAAGCTCCCCAAAATCCTTGCTAGATATGTAAAGAATATCAAAATCTCCCAAAGCCTCTCCAATTCACTCTTCTTCTTCCTTTCTACCATTCTCTACACTCACCACTTAACCACACACATATACACTCACCAAAAATATGCACCAAATGGAGTCTTAGGTGTCCCTTAATTAAAAGCTTTAATCAATCAAAGAATATAATAATAAGACTATAGATAATTATCAACAATTATCTTTACAACAACTATACACCCCCTCAATATAATAGGATTATTACACAATAATCCACAACTTCCAATTGTGACACTTAAGTCCAAACTTACCTTACAATTGAGTCATTCTCTACCAAAATACACATACCCCACTTAAATGCAAACCAAAATTCTACTCTATAAATATATAAAATGCACAACACATGAACAGTGCATATAAGATATGGGTGTTACACAAACTCTTCTCAAAACTCTCAAAAATTCACTTTCTTCTCTTCTCTATTTCTCTACAATCTCTACACCTTCACAATAAAATATACACACATTAACACCAACCAATCACAAGCTACCAAATAGCCTCCCCTAAAGTCTTCTATAATAATACTAAATATATCACCATAATACTTATTTAACTCCTTAATCAATCGGGAATAATACATACTAGCCCTTAACTTTCTAATATGACATTCCACTCCCCATCTTTCCTTAAATAAGGTCCACTTATGTACTATGCATCACTTACAATACATACGTCATAAATACATATACTAGAAGGGCGGGCTTAGTGGCTCGATTTAAAGCTCACCTTGTGGTTGAAGGCTATGCACAGACATATGGAGTTGACTATTCTGACACAGTCTCTCTGCGGTAAAACTCACTTCAGTTCGCTTGCTCATCTCTTTAGCCGCCTCTCATGGTTGGCCTCTTCATCAGCTTGATATTAAAAATGCTTTCTTGCATGGGGATTTGGAGGAGGAGGTCTATATGGAGCAATCTGCTGGGTTTGTTGCTCAGAGGGAGTCTAATAAAGTCTGCTATCTTCAAAAAATTTTGTATGGGCTAAAACAGAGTCCTCATGCATGGTTTGGGAAGTTCAGCCATATAGTTCAACAGTTTGGACTACTAAAGAGCAAATCTGATCATTCTGTCTTCTATAGACAATCTGAATCTGGCATCATTCTCTTAGTTGCATATATGGATGACATTGTTATTATAGGGAATGATAGTGATGGCATTTCAAAACTCAAGGCCTTCCTTCATACACAATTTCACACTAAAGACTTAGGAATATTGCAGTATTTCCTAGGGATCTAAGTGATTAGAAGCAAGAACGGAATTTTCTTGTCACAAAGAAAGTATGTACTTGATTTGCTTACTTAGACTGAGAAACTGGGAGTCAAGCCATGTAGCACACCTATGTCCCCTAATCTACAACTTACAACAGATGGTGATCTATTTGGAGATCCTGAAAGATATAGAAGGATAGTTGGGAAGTTGAATTATCTTACAGTAACTCGCTTTGACATTGCATACTCAGTTAGCACTTTAAGCCAATTCATGTCTTCTCCAATAGTTCATTATTGGACAGCCTTAGAACAAATCTTGTGTTATTTGAAGGGAGCTCCTGGACATGGTATACTTTATAAGAATTATGGACATAGTAACATTGAGTGCTTTTCAGATGCGGCTTGGGCAAGTTCAAAGGTAGATCGAAGGTCCACCACAGGATATTATGTGTTCTTTGGGGGAAATTTGATATTATGGAAGAGTAAGAAGTAGAATGTTATGGCTCGTTCGAGTGTGGAATCAGAATATAGAGCTATAGCACAATCAACGTGTGAAAATGATGTGGATTCAACAACTTTTAACTGAAGTTGGAATTAGGGTGTCATTACCAGCAAAACTGTGGTGCAATAATCAAGCTGCTATACACATTGCATCAAACCCCATTTTTCATGAACGAACCAAATATATCGAAATTGATTGTCGCTTTGTTTGTGAAAAAGTTCAACAGAATTTGATCTCCACAAGCTACGTAAAGACAAGTGAACAATTCGGAGATATATTCACAAAAGCACTAAATGGAGTTCGAATAGAGTACATTTGTAACAATGCTCCAGTGACTAGGAATGATAGTGTGAACATGAATTATAAATAGCTTGATATTAAGGATTGAATGTTTCATATTAGGATGCTTGATATGAGGGACTGATTCTCTTACCTAAAATAGAGTTACAAGGATGTGTATAAATTGTATGTATCTTGTACAGAAATGAATATAAGAGAAATAAGATTTTTCCCACTTATTCTCTCCTTTAACACCAATGTATGACTTTCTCCCTTCGGTATGAACTACATGGACAGATCCAGTAAAATCACTGACCTGAAATTTTATGTGCGACCTCAAAGTTATAAAAAAGAAGCCTCAAAGAGATGGCATGTGATTATATGAAAGATGCAAATTAAGGGCTATAATACCTTACCGTCCAAAATCTCAAGGTTCTTTCCCTCAAGGGAACAATGATATGAATTCAAGATCCAACCAAGCCTTTGTAGCGAGCATAAGACATAATTAGTATGAATAAAGCTGCACTGAATCCTCCCATTAAAATAACCACCTAGCAATCCCAAAAGAAAAGTTCAGCGCATAAAATCAGTCTAAAAGCGGCAGCTAAAAATCACCAATTAAAAGCATTTGCGTACCCATTTAAACAAGTAACCATGGTTATTATTCCATGCATATGGTATACTCATGCCGAAAATTCCAGCCACCAAAGAATACACACAGAAAGAGACATTTCCAGCGCTTAGAAAGAGCTCCAGCTGCAGGAAAAATTCAGAGAAATATACATATAGAAGATATATATTCACACAATCCAATGTCCAGAGAGAAAGAAGAGAATGTAAATAGGGTATGAACTATAGTTTAAAAATCAGTGTCCGAGTAGGGAAAAGAAAAAGAACTTGAATTAGCTGATTTCGTTGATTGTCAAGCTGCAGGAGAAAAAAAAAAAAGATGCATAAACCATAAGTGATGAGACACACGAGTAGCCTAACAAATTTGACTAACAAATATCTAGTATTCAACTTCAACATACCTGAATATTAATGTAATCCTCTGTATCATCAATATATTCACGCAACTGCAATTTTCAAAATCAAGCAATATGTGCAGTCATAATCATTTCCATTAATAAGTATGCCCAATTTTATCATACAGGGGAGAAAAAACAAAGACATACCGTAGTTAATTTGTTAAATGTGCTATCAATTTGCATAAAATAGGCCTGCATTTGTAGTTTACCACCCATAATAGATATTAGTTTCTTCCCACTTTAAGAAATATAAACTAGAAGAACACACATTATAACCTCTAATAACATTTCAAGCTCCTCAACATTGTTTTCATCTCCACGAACTGCTGCCACACTAGCTCTACTTGCCCTAGAAATTTTTGAACCAATGGTAGGAGAGGCAGAAAAACAATTGGCTTGACCCGATCCACTAACTGGGGATGCACCAGACAACTTTCTAGACAAATAAAGATCAGCAATATCATCATCATCACCCAATAGCTGCTCAAGTGCATCTCTTACCTACAGTAAAATAATGAGCAGGAAACAATTCCTCATTTATGAGCATCTTAATATTTAATATAGCCAATAAGTCTTTTCCAAGTCCCTGTGATTAATTATCTTCCAATGCACCAAAATCTCTCTCTCTCCATTATTCGCAAACATTTCATCTAAAATAACACACTTTTCCAGATAAGTTTGAATTGATTACTATTGTCCCAAAGAATGTTGCATCTTTTATTTACATGCACCTTGTACTTAAAGAGCAAATACATGGAATAATGAATCTATTGAAAGTAACTTTGTTGTATGACACTAGAGATAACAGACAAACAAATTGAATAGATTAATAGGTTCCATCGTATCAAGAGTTTTCATTGGGAAATTTTTTTTTTCAAACTAAAAAGCAAATATTTGTATTTACTTTTGGAATATGAAAAAGATAAAAGAACATAGAACCATTTTAAAGAAAAGAGTTTTCCCACTTAATGTTAGTGCAGGCAAATGAAACAAAGTCCAATAGTAATTCCCATAAGGTACGAGGCTTCCACGCATGATCGCTGAAGCATCAATTAAACCATTTTTTAAAGAAAAAAATAGGTCTTTGACACTGCAATTGTTACAAACCACAAAATATTGTGCAAATACCTTTTGAACCCGAGCAGTCAATTTCGTCATTGCACTCTTTAATTTTCGAACTCTATCCAATTTACTGCTACTAATCTGTACATTTTTAAGAGACAGAAATCAAAGTGTTAATGTTAGTGCAGGCAAATGAAAGAGATTTTACCTTTGAAACAGTTGCAAAAATTATGCTGGACAGTAATTTATTAAGCTCAAAATGTTAAATGCACAAGAAGAGGAAAAATAAAGACAAGATCAAAGCAATATAAGATCATTGATACATGCAAAACAAAATCAAAAGATCAGGGACAAGGTGGGCAAGCCTAACATTGAAGAGATTAAACACTGGAAGCCCCTACTCTTGTCAAAAAGAAAAATCTGACATTTGTTTTTTTTTTTTTTAAAAAAAAAAGGGAATAAACATTGTTCAAGGAAGTAGATGAAGGCTATTGCATGAGGAAAAAGTACAAGTTACTACAAATATTGCTCACAAAAATAGGCGCTCACTTTGGAGGTAAGCTCATCCAAAGCAGGATAAGCAGCAGCCTCTAGCTCTGTAGTGCATGCAGCTAGAAAACTACAGATGGCTTCCAAAGCTACCTCCAAAGCTCGGAATTCAAATGGAGTCTCTGCATTACATTATACCAATTACTCAAAAACTGAAGCAACAAATTCTAATATCTAACATGTCCAGTAAACCATCTTTGTTTTGTCTTGACAGGCATTTAAAAAAAATAATAATAGAAAAACATACCATCCTCTTCACAGGCTTCAGCATCATTTTGGCCAGTAGGGTGCTCTCCCCCATCTCCATGGCCTACGAGAAGGAGATTTGAAGGCGGTAATCGCCTTTGAAGTTCCTCAACAACAGGGATAACATTTTCCTCCAGTGGATCACAAAGCAATACCTACCGTAATAATAATAGAATACAGACAAAGATTTAACCAAATAAATAAATAATCAAAATGCATACAATGCTTATTGAGCATCAATAGACAGTAAAATGATCATCTAGCCAGACACCAAACCTTATTTTTATATAACATTGGGATAATTACACCAGCAGTCCTAAAAGTTTAGTGATTTTCACAATTTAGTCCTATAAGCTAATTCTTTAACAATTTAGTCCTATAACTTTTTAAAGATATCAGCGTTAATCCTAGTCTGTTAACGTGGACGGAAAATTATTTACATGTTTCAAACGATGTCGTTTTGTGATTCCACCGTTTGTCTTCTTCTTCAATCCACTATTTTCGTCAAAAAATAAGAAAATCTGATTGTCTTCTTCTTCAATCCACCGCATAAAGCAAGGCACTGCAGAAATCAATTTAGGATTGTCTTCTTCTTATAGAACTGAAGCAAACATAGAAACAAGAAAAAAAAAAACATTCAATTTGGGAGAGCTTGAGGTCAGAAATTGTCATTCAATTGAACAAGTGTTTGGCGTCATGGAACCGCAAAATGCCAGCAAAGTTTCTGGATATCTGTCAAAGTTATATAAGTTACACTTGGCTGATCTCCCAAGGTTGAGGCTTCTTTGGAATGAGGTTCCTAGACAGAGCTTCGACTTCAGAAACTTGAAGACACTTGAGGTCCATACCTGCGGTAGGTTGAGATATATATTTACTCCTACCATGTGCTTGAGCCTTCTTCTTATAAATCCTAA
>CATIWO010065844.1:0-12035 GCA_949673435.1 Macaranga tanarius | reverse complement strand
CCACAATATAATTTAGAGAGATTCATGGGGCAACTTGTTTGGTCTTGTGTTGGACTTATTATATAGAAAGAGCTGTACCCTTTCTTGCTTTGGGTTGCTTGGAATTTGATAATTGCAAAATTACAAAGAGAGAAAGCCCATGAAAAAATATGCATGTATATATTTTCACATTTTTCACTCATTCACTCAACGACTATCATTTGTACTTTGTGCTTTGTAAAATATGTGCCACTTGCTAATTGGTCAACTTATGCACAAAATTTTCACCATTTCTATAAAATTTTTTAATATTTTTATTTTTACATCCAAGTGGATTGTACAATATCACTATACATGCACACACAATCATGCATGGTCCATCTCATTTCACTATTCACTACAATGTCTCTGCTTCAATCTTTGGAACTTGAGTCCTACCCAGGAATGATTTATTTATGTTTGCATCAAATGGTATTCACGGTTATTTTTTGAACCCAATACATTATATTTTTGTTTGCCAAAAATCCAAACAGGAAACCTTTCTATTTGGATTCATATACATGTCTTGGTGTTATTTACTGTTTTCTTTAGTTTCCAGCACAGCTAATTGAGCTATTGATGAATTTACTTTTCAGTTTATTATTCTAAATTTTATTTTTATGATCAACTTAAGGAGTAGTATCTTATGTATTCTTTTTTGAAAAGAAGTATGCTATATATTTTTAGATGTGCATAAAATGAATATAAAATATTTATCTTTGAATTCTATTTGAATCTATGAGTTAATTAAAATAGCTAAAAAAGATAGAGGTGGAACCGGGGGCAAGATTGGGCCACTATCTTCAATTAAATTCTATTACAATCCCTCAAAATTTATATTTCTGTCTTTAAAATTTGAAAAATTGCCATTACTAGTTACAAAATAAATTTAATATATGAATAAATCTTGTGTCTATGAAAAAATTTAAAATTTTTTATCTCTCTAATTTAAAATGTTGGATCTGAATAAAATTGATTTAAATATATCTTAGTTATTCAAATAAAAAACATATGCATATTATTGAGGATAATGGGAAACATTATTTCAGCTAGGATTGGGTTAGTGCTTATAGCAATTTTTAAGGAAACATCAAGAGGCTAATTTTTAACCCTTTTTATATAGCACAAAAATATAGGTAAAAAAAGACAGCTTTTTTAATCCAAGCACAATAAAACAATAGAAACTCTTGAAACAAATGTGAGGAAAGCAAGGAAACAAAACAAGTAGATAAGAGGTAATAAGCAGAATAGGACTAAGAAATGCAAACAATATGTATATATATATATATATATATATGGCAAGGCAACTGCTTTCTTTAGCTTCAAGTGATGATAATGGAATCTCCACTTCTCATTTGTTTCAAGAGTTTTAGCTACAAATGGTTGTATCTATCCCCTTTTTAATCTAATTCTTCTAATGCCATGGGGATTTATTGTGCATTTCTTTGTTATTAGGATGCTTTTTTATCAGGATACTTCTAAATCGACTTGCAAATTGAGCTTAAAATATTCAATTGTCAAAAGGTAATTATATATGCTGCATATTATAAAACATATATAGCCAGATGAAGTTAGCTCATGCATTTTAGACCAAGGTAATTATTATCTAGGGATAGTGCAGTTCTAAAACTTTATATGTAATATCTCTAAATTAAGTTCCAATTTCGTTTATTTAAATTAGGTAAATTTCAATTTGATTTTAATATAAGGCATCAATATCCATTTCAAAAAAAGTTACAAATTTAAAATTTGAATTTATGTAGGTCAAGTTTAATTTATGAATAATATTTAATTAACTTTATATGTATATTCGCCTTCTATATATTAGTTTCATAAGTTTAATTTATGAATAATATTTAATTATCTATATATGGGATATCAAATGCGTTGATTTCCAGCCCATTTCTCATCTTGAAAATTCTTTACTTATTGGATTCTGAAGGCCCATTGTTTAATAGGCCTTGCTTTGTTAAAGGGGTTGTCTTTGTTATGGATGAGGTGAGGTGAGCTGCAAGTGCAAGACAATCTCAAGGGGACTTAACATTAGAATTGCTATATCATGAACCCTGTACATATTGCAATATGAACCGGGAATTCATAATACGTGTGTGCGACATAATCTAAAAGCTTGTCTATTTTTTTAAATATTAAATTAACGGCGGTTACTCTCTTAACATAACAACAAGCATGTGATGTTTATTTCTTAAATAACGTAGGTTTAAGAAAAAACATAAATAACTAGATTTTTATATTTTTGTTTCAGCATTTTTAAAATTCACAGGTTTATTAGTCATTTATTGTATGTTCATTTCTTAAATAATGTAGGTTCATCATTGTCAATACTGATGTTCATTAGTTATTCAATTTTAAAAAATTCAATATAGATATTATTAATGTATTACAAGATTAAAAAAAATGTACTACAACATTCATCACAATTAATTATTTATTAAAACAAAAATGTATACAACTTTATTTATTGTCCATTACATGTTCATTGAACTTCACCTACATGTTCATTAACATTTGACTGTAGGTTCATTCACTTTCACCTACAGGTTCATTGACATTTGACTGTAGGTTCATTCATTTTTATTACTGAGTATAATTTCGCTTCTATTAATTTTATTTATTTGTTTGGTTATAAACCGCATGTTCATCACTTTAAACTCAAAAATTCATTAGTTATCAGTATACCTTCATCAGATTTAATACTCAGAATCTCTCAAAACATCCAAAAAAGATGAATCTCTCAAAAAAAAAAAAATTACGCTCAAATGAGATATTTAAAAAATAAAATCTCTTAAAGAAGAAAATATGAAAGATGAGCAAAGGAAAAAAAAAAAAGGAAAGAGAAACGAAAAAAAAAAAAGGAAAAAAAAAAGTCAAAGTTAACAGCTATTTTTTAACTCACACGTGTTGAAGGAGCCTTGGTCCATATTGGAATATGAACAGGGTCCATAATATAATTTGCCCGATTACAGAACAATAGCACCGAACCGCAGCAAAATATTGTGTAGAATAATCGGTTTGGTTTGGTTAAATTAATAGGGTTGGACTATTTAATTGGGCCTAATACTATGGGCTATATTATTGGAGACCAAACAAGAAAAAGTAAATATATTTCATTTAGTATTGGACTTAACTCATAAATAAATACATTTAGGCCACCCAATCTATTACAAAAAATAATAGCCAAAGGCCCAATATAATATAAATATTTAGCTTCTACCAAATTTTCCGAGTCATCTTTTAGTTGCTCACTGGACTTAGTCTTTTCTTTTCTCTTCTTCTTTGTTGGCTCTGCCTGATCAGCAGATTTGTTCTCTGGCTACTCAACACATTTAAGGGCTATTGGATTATAACTTTTAATGACTTTTAAAGATTTAAAAAGTCATGGGGTATTAGATTATGACTTTTAAAGACTCTTTAAAAGTTTGGGTGTATTCAATAATGACTTTTATAAACTTATAAAAAGTCTATAAAAGTTAGAGGTATTCAATTAGCACTTTTAAAAAGATTATAAAAGTATACCCATATTCAAAAAGTCATGAATATCTATATACAGTGAATTTTATATACTTTGAATGACTTTTTTTAGGTTTGTATAAATAGGAAAACTACACAATTTTCTTTCACTCTACCTCAAGACTTTTAATAGACTTTTTCCAAAGTGTGAAGTTGTTCCAGAGAAGAAAAAAAGAAAAGCAACGAACAAAGAAAAGAAAAAAGAAAAGCAACAATCTGGTAATCTTTTGATTTTCTGGAATAATTACAAAAAATTATATGGCTTATTTTTGTTTTATGTGATATTGTTGTTTCTCTAAGAACAATTGTTAAACCCTAGAATACTTCTTGGTGTTCTTATTATTGAATACATAATTTTCTTTCACGTTTTTATGAACATAATTATTTCATTCTTATTATTGAAAATTATATGCGTTTATGAAATATAATTGTGTATAAACGTAATGATCTCATGATAATCAAAGTATGGTATATTTATATCACGGTTGGCCCAAATATATAATTTCAAAATCAAGGCTTGAAATATATTGCCTGTCGGCCTTTTAATTAATAAATTTGTAAAGTCTTTAGACAGGGATAAGATTAGTGATTAAGAGAGGAGATTAATTTTAACAAGGTCAAGTGTATTAATCTTAATTAATTGTGCTGCTAGCTAGCTGTTTATAGGAAATAGTAGAGGTTAGCAATCACTAAAAGAAATAGTAATTTGTTTTTGTTGGCACCTATTATTTTCTATATATATATGTGTGTGTGTGCGCGCTCATGCCTCTCTAGAAGGGCAGTTTTGTTTAGTCCTTGTGTTAGGACTAGTATTGGTTTTTTTCTTTTTTAGGGGAAATGGGAGGGGGTCGGGACACGAACTTGAGACCCTCTACACTACCAGTGAAAACTTTAGCCACTAAGCCAATGTGTGCTGCCAGTATTAGTTTAGTTTCATCTTAGGGTGTTTTGTCAGTTGTCACCAACATGATGTAATTACATTGTCAGTCGTAATTAATTAGCATATGGTAGGGCTTTGAATTTAAACATCCAATTAGACTCTATTGAATTTTATTTTTTTTTCCTTTTACGTTTATTAGGTAGATTTAATTATGTTATTTAAATAGCTAGGAAGATATCATATTGGTTTGCTGAAGTGATTAGTACTTGAGCTTTCAGTCGCCTAGAAGATTAAATTATTAAATGTTAAATTTTGGAAAATATTCAATATCAATGCATGTCAAAGATCAAATTCATTATTGGTCTTAATTAATAAAAGATCAAATATAAAAGATACACTGTACAGAAGTAGTGATTGAATGAAGAAAGAGTTTAAAAAATGAAATAATTTTTTATTTTAATTTGTTACATGCATATATGTTTTTCCTACTTCTTGTTATTTTAATTTATTATCTACTTTTTTTATGTTCATTATTTTAGTTTATCACGTCATTCATTATAAATATTAGGTAAATATTTTTTAGTGGATTGTGGATTCCCAAATCGACTTCAGTTTTTAGCTCCTTTTCGAGGTGTTCGATATCATCTTCCAGATTTTCATGGCCAAGGTCATCATTTTGAAAATGCAAATGAATTATTCAATCTTCGTCATGCTTCTTTGAGGAATGCAATTGAGAGATTATTTGGTATCTTCATATCGCGATTTAGAATTTTTAAAACAACTCCTTTATTTCCATATAGCATACAAGCAGAGCTAGTGTTAGCATGTGCAGGGTTGCACAACTTTCTTTAAAATGAGTGTCGTTCAGATTAATTTTCAGTTGAACTAGATAATGAAATTTTATCATCTTGACCTATATTAGTTAATTAATCAATAAGAGAAATTTGAACCATTTGTTGAGACACAGGAGCAACAAAAAAAATACTGCCAATGAATAGAGGAATACTATAGCTACTAATATGTGGAATGATGTTGAGCATGTGAATGAAAATGAACATTAATTTTTTTAATCATTGTTATTAAGTTTAGTTACTTGGAGTTAATGAGATTTTTTTGTATGAACAAATTAAATTTTTATAGTTTTTATGCTTAATTTGTCAAGTGAATATTTCAGTTGTTTATTTTAGGTATAAAAGAAAATTGTATTAGCTTGAAACAATTCTTAAACATTTTTTTTATTTAATAGTGATAAAATAAGTATTGAAATTATTATAAAAAATTTAATTATAGACATTTGTTATTAATCATTTAAAAATTTTATTTTTATTGTTTGAGAAACATTAATATATTGCATCAAAATATGTATATTAAAATCTATAAAGGTTTATTAATGTCTATTAAAGTTAATAAATGTATATAAAAGTCATTACCAAATTCATAAATTATATAAAAATCTTTTAAAATAAAGTCTATAAAGTCATTGACAAATTATAAACTCTATAGAAGTCTTTTAAAATAAACTCTATGAAAGTCATTGATAAATTTATAAACTCTGTAAAAGTCATTAAATGTAACACCCGCCCTTTTAACATACGTAATTATGACGTATATGTAACAATTATGCATAAGAGTTTGTAAACTTTAGTTAAGTTTAAGTATGGGTATAGGTGTAGAGAGGGACCAAATTGAAAAGAAATTTTATAGTTATTTGTCATTATGAGAAGTTGTGGGCTAAAAGGTATTATACCCAAATCATTAAGGAACCTAGGAGTATTGTTTGTAAGAGATAATTATACTTAATATGTGATGATGAGGAAGAAGACTTTGGGGTAGGCATGTGTTGGCTTGTTATTAGTGGAGTATTATATGTATATTTAGTTGTGTTTTTGGTGTAGAGAATGGTAGAATTGAGAGAAAGAAGAAGAGTGAATTGTGAAGAGATTGTGAGCTAGTTCTATTAATCAATTCATTGCCTTGGGAAGCTAAAGGAGGTCTTATTTTCATTAAAATATCAATTGGTAAGCTTTACTTATTGATTGTACTTGTTTTAAACTGAGTTGATTGGTTGCAATTCTCGGATTTTGTCTCCTCTACTTTTTAGTTCCAGTATTATTTCCATATCTTGAGCTATACAGCTCTGAATTGAGTAAGGTTAGACTCTTTAGAAACTTCAGAGAGTTCTCTTCAATTTTCATGTTTTGAGTTTTGACTAAATTCGTTGCTATGAGGGTCAATTATAGCTGGACATTTTATTGCTCCCTAGATGCCCTATTTTGCTATGTTTTGACCAAATGGATTCTAAAATCCATAATTAATTTCACATTTGTCCAAATTGAGTGATTCTAATTGAAATTTGAAGTAGACTTATAACCCTAATTTCAGTATAAATTTGGGGATTTTTGAATTATTGTGTGTAACTTTAGGTTAATTTGAGTTAGGAGCATTTTATTGCCTTTTTGTGATTTAGGGAGATTTACTATGGTTGATTGTTGGTATTGGTATGTGATGATGTATAGGGGTTGGAAAAGGAGGAGAAGACCTTGCTCAATAGGGAAGGCTTTCTTTGAGAAGGAGTTCAAGCTTTTAGGTAAGTAATTGTTAATACAATACTTATTTATATTACTTTTCTCGTAACTATAATTATATATTTATGTTGATTATGTATGCTATTAAGGTAACATGAGTGATGAATATGTTATTATAATAATGTACTATGGTATAATTGAGACACCCAAGTTTGAGTTTCAGAGTAATGAGTATTGCTGGTATGGTATTGTGATTATAAATACTTATGAATTGTATTGAATGCATTAATAAATTTTGAAAACAGGCTGAGACACAGGCGTGTTTCAGACCGTATACTGAGACACGGGCGTGTCCTGAGCCGTGTGCAAGGACACGGGTTGTTTTGTGTTAGAATATGGCCGTAGGTCATATATGAATTTTAACCCGAGAGCTACACAGGTGAGTACATGGGCATGTTCAAGGCCATGTACTAATTCGAGAATTTAAATATTTTAGACCGAGAGCTATACGGTCTAGTACATAAAGGTGTACATGGCCATGTATCAATTTGTGAAATTGGGTATTTTGGACCGAGAGCTACACAGGATGATACATGGGCGCGTCTAAGGCTGTGTATAGATTGTGTAGATGGTGCATTTTGGACTAGAGAGGTACACGTGCGTGTCCCGAGAGGTACACGGGCATGTCCAAATTCGGTATGAATTAATGATTTTAGACCGAGAGCTACACGGGCATGTACATGGCCATATATCAATTTGATAACTTGTACATTTTAGACTGAGACATACACGGGCAAGAATACGGGCGTGTTCCTAGCCGTGTGTGAGAGTGTTTGGGACTGAGGCAAACACGGGTTGGAACACGACCGTGTTCTAGACCGTGTAGCCTAAATTTTAATATTTTCTTTTAAATTGGATTAATTAGTTCTTGAGAAGTTTTATTTGTTGCATGTAATATCAATTGCTTATTGAGTTGCAAGCTCATTCCTTTACAAATTATGGTTTTCAAGCAATATTTAGACTTGCTTGAGGCGCGTGTTGGTTGAAAGCTTGGAACATTTTTCTTGTGAGCTCAGGTGGGTTAAAAGCAGGCCTGGTGTTGTCAACTCCATCCTCACAAGCATTATTATCATAACTTTCAAGCATTTGTATTTACGTTATGTATTTATTTTAATATCAAATTATGTATGTATATAAAAGTACGATGTATCTTAAAAATGAGTGTAGTATTAATGCATATCCTTTATATATAAAAAAAAATTTCCATGCTATGTAGTAGTACTGAGGAATGGCCATTTGTATGTGGTACCTAGAGGGTATTACATTAAGTGGTATCAAAGTGGGGATTAAATTTCCTCGAGATAATAAACATGTTGCATTCATGACATCTCATGCATGAGTTTTAGAAAATATATAGTTGATGTGCGTTGTATATCTCAGGATGGATGAACACATGAGCCTCACGTTGACCCTGAAGAATCGTCAGAGTCAGTTCATAGCCCATAACAAACTCAACCTCAACCCTAAGTTCCTTTTGCTGTATATCCTTTTATGTAGAAATTTATTCAGATGATAAGGAATATAGGTCAACCACCGGCAGAGAATGTGGTAGATGAGACCTATGAAAAGATCAGGAAGCAAAGTGCTAAAGCCTTTGCGGGTACTACTGACCCCGTAGTTACTAAAGAATGACTACGAAGCACTGAGAGAATCCTTGATAGGTTTGAGTGCACCATCGAGAAGAAGGTGAGTTACGCCATTTCTTTGTTTGAGCAAAATGCTCTCGATTGGTGGGAAACGGTACCGGGAAGTAAGAATGTGCCGATGACATTGACTTGGAAAAATTTCTTGAAAGAATTTACTAAGAAATACACACCGACAGTATATTGAGATTGAAAGAAGATAGAGTTTCTTGAATTGCAACAAAATAACCTATCGGTGGCCGACTATGAAGTACATTTTGCGAGGTTGTCGAAGTATGCTCTAGAAGAAGTCGCCACTAATGAATTGAAGAGAAATAAGTTTGAGCGGGGTTTGAACTTAGACATCCGGGAGAAGATAGCAATTAAACCTCTAACATATAGAGAGGTGTTAGAGACTACTTTGCGAGCTGAAGAGATGATTATTAAATGGAATGAAGTTGAGGCCAAAAAGAAGAAGATCACTAGTTCATTCTCTGCTCTAACTCGAACTAATGGCAGTTCATCCTATAGAGGCTCCAGTTTTCAAAGGGGAAATTTCAAGGGACGAGATATGAGTCGAGCTAGTTAGTCTAGGGGATGATCATTTGGCCATGGCCGAGGTTTTGGAAGATTTGATAACCGAAGGGGATAAGGTAGATCAATAAGTGGCGCATCAACACCGATATATAACAGATGTAGGAGATTTCACTCGGGAGAGTGTTGGAATGTTAGATCGGGTGCATGCTTCAATTATGGTCAGTATGGCCATTTCATTAGAGATTGTCCGAAAAAGAGAAATGGAGAAGGATCTCAGATGACCGTTTAAAGTAGTACTGGAGAGAATATATCTACTGGTAGTCGAGGAAGATGCCGAGGACGTAGAGGAGGTGGAGCTGGCACTTTGAGCTAAGCAAGATCCACTAGTCCATCTCAAGGCCAAGCACGGGTCTATGCTATCACTAGGCAAAAGCTTTTGGTGCTCTAAATGTAGTCATTGGTATTTTCCCTATCTTTGACCATGATGCATTTGTATTAATAGACCCAGGATCAACTTGTTCCTTTGTGTCTTTTGAATTTGTTTTAAGAGTGCATAGAAAGATTGAACCCTTAGAATATAGTTTATGTGTTTCTAAGCCTGCTGGAGGTATTGTAGTAGTTAATTCAGTTATAAGGACTTGTCCTATACTAGTGGGTGGTGAGACATTACATACAGACTTGGTGGTTATTAAACTAGATAAGTTCGATGTCATTTTAGGTATGGATTGGTTAGCTAAACACCATGCCATTATGGATTATTATACAAAAGAGGTGAATATATATCTAATAGGTAAGAAAATAGTTTTGGTAGGTGAAAGAAAAATTGTGTCTTCTTGTTTGATTTCAGTGGTGACAGCTTTTCATTTGATTAAAGAGGGATGTGAAGCTTACTTGGCCAATATAGTGGATACAACCAAAGTTAGTTCGGGAGTAGGAGAGGTACCTATGGTTAGAGATTTTCTCGATGTGTTCCTCGATGAATTGCCAGGATTACCACCATATCGAGAAGTCAACTTTGAGATTGAAACCGTCCCGGAAGCGGCATCGATATCAATTGCTCCATATATAATGGCACTAATAGAGTTGAAAGAGTTGAAGAAACAACTAGAAGAGTTGTTAGAGAAAGGGTTCATTAGACCAAGCATATCACCATGGGGAGCACCGGTTTTATTTGTCAAGAAAAAGGATGGTAGCATGTGTTTGTGTATTGATTACCGGCAGTTGAACAGAATTACGGTGAAGAATAAGTATCCATTGCTGAGAATTGATGATCTACTTGATCAATTGAAAGATGCTACAGTATTTTCAAAGATAGATTTAAGATCGGGATATTGGAAACTTCGGGTGGTAGAAACTTTAATTCCTAATACTGTATTCTGGACTAGATACGGGAAGTATGAGTTTTTGGTGATGCCTTTTGGTTTGACGAATGCTCCTGCTGCATTCATGTCATTAATGAATAAGATGTTTCAACCGTATCTATATCAGTTTTTGGTCGTCTTTATCGACGACATTCTCATTTATTCTTCAAGTAAAGAAGTTCATGAATAGCATTTTTGAACAGCTTTGCAAATATTAAAAGATCAAAAACTATACACTAAATTCAGCAAATATGAGTTTTGGATGGAAAAAATTACATTTCTTGGACATATTGTCTCGAAGGAGGGAGTAAAACCTGACCTTTCAAAAATTAAGGCTATTATGGAATGGGAAGCACCTAGAAATGTGACTGAGATTCAAAGTTTTCTAGGATTAGCCGGATATTACCGAAGATTTGTGCAAGACTTTTCTATTGTGGCAAGACTTTTAACCAATTTGTTGAAGAAAAGTGTACAATTCTGGTTGACCGAAACATGTCAAAGAAGCCTTGAAAAGTTAAATGAAGCTTTGAAGTGTTAAAGGAAGCCTTGACCACCACTCTAGTGCTTGCATTACCAACTGGAGATAGAGGATTTATTGTGTATACCGATGCTTTTGGACAAAGGTTAGAGTGCGTTCTTATGCAAAATGGGAAGGTGATTTCATACGCTTCAAGGCAATTACGAACTCATAAAGCCAATTACGCTACTCATGACTTGGAGTTAGCAGCAATTATGTATGTATTGAAGATTTGGAGATATTATTTGTATGGAGAGACATTTTCCATTTTCCATTTTCACCGACCACAAGAGTTTGAAGTATATCTCTACGTAGAAAGAATTAAACTTGAGGCAACGAAGATGGATGGAGTTATTGAAAGATTATGACTGCACTATTGAGTACCATCCGGGAAAAGAAAACATAGCAGCTGATGCTTTGAGTCATAATATAGTGGAGATTTCAGTAGGAACAATTTATTCTGAAAGAGAGAATCTTGTGGCATTTTGAGCAATGAATCTTAATTTTGATATGGAGGAAGACCACTTATTAGCGACATTGTAAGTTCGACCATCAATGGTGGATCAAATTGGAAAAGCTCAAATAGATGATGCATACTTGAAGAGAATGAAAGAAAAAGTGGAAATAGGAGCCAACACACAGTTTACAATCAGAGACGATGGTATGTTGGTGATTGGGAATCCTATATGTGTTCTAGATTTTAAAGAAGTTAAAAAATAAATTATGGAGGAAGCATATACTGCTTCGTATGCAATGCATCCCGGAAGTACGAAGATGTACCAAAATTTGAAGTCTTTCTATTGGTGGCCAACAATGAAAAAAGATGTGGTAGAATATGTGGCAAGATGCTTGACATGTCAACAAGTAAAATCTGAGCATCAAGCACCTGCAGGGAAATTACAATCATTGAAGATACCAGAATAGAAATGGGAGTGGATGATGATGGATTTTGTGGTTGGATTACCATGAACATTTTATAAGCATAAT
>CATIWO010065809.1:0-12995 GCA_949673435.1 Macaranga tanarius | reverse complement strand
TACCTTCTTAGGCTCAATGCAATCTCTTGCATAGTGCCCCTTTTGTTGACAATTATAGTACCTCACATGTGCAACATTGGTCTTTCTCTTATTCTTTGACCTTGCTTTCTTCTTATGTTCTTGCTTTTACTTTTTAGGCCCTTTAGCCTTCCCTTTGCCTTGGTTCTTGCACTTGTTACTATTGGAACTTGTTCCAGCAGAGGATTTTCCTTGATCATAATGCACTTGTGCATTTACTTTGACCGACGTAAGTCAATCTTCCTCTAACTCCAAATGTCGCGCAGCATCCTCAAAGTTCCTTATATTCTTTGAGTGTGTTAGGTGCATCCTCATGTGCTCCTAATTGTTAGGCAAAGAGCAGATGACAACTTGAATCTTTTGCTCCTTAGTCAACATATGACCGGCATCATTCAACTCACTGATCATATTTAACATCTCTCTTAGATGTTTCTTCATTGTATGATCAAGACGTTTCTTATAGGTGTCAAACTTAATGGTCAATGAGCGGAGTTTAGTCAAGGACACACCTCCAAACATCTCCCTCAAAGCATTCCAAAGTTCCATCACATTCTCATACCTTTTGAATTGCTTAGCAATATCATCATCCATCGCACTAAGCAGAATAATACGAACAGAAGAATTCTTCTTCTTCCATGTTTGGTACGCCTCTCTATTCCGCCTATGCTGGATAGTGGATCCATCCTCAGGCTTAGTCATAATAATGTTGAGCATCTCAGGAACCTCTTGTTCTTCAAGCACATATTGAATTTTCATGCTCCAGATCTCATAATTGTCCCCATTCAACTTGAGATCTTTGTTAAGCTCAGCAACAACGGACTTTATGGCAGTTGTCATTGTTGATCCTCGTGATCTTCAATGATTAATGGTTGCACTTCGTTAGGAGAACAGGTAATACACACAACTAATATGCATCTAACATATTAACCAATAAAATCTCCCACTAGACCTAGAATCGAAGAGGTCACTATATTTCCAATTACCATCCAAGTTCTAATGTATGATATTACTAGTTAAAAGTTTATGCATATTAGTAAGGATTATCAGATCAAACTTTTAAGTTCTCTAACTCTAAAGTTTTATGATCATACAATTGGTTCTTTGCATAACAATTTCAAATCATGCAATACATAAACACATTCAAATATTATAAATAAACACAATTAAATAAGCAAAATAAGAAATTGCATTTATTTATAACATGTTCTCAAATATTTTATTAAGAAATTATAAAAGAAACCAAAACCATAAATGAACATCCAAATCCAATAATCATAACAAAATAATGATGTACTAAACATCAAATGATATCACTAAAATAATAGTTACTAAAACTATCTAAGGAACTGTTTTATTAGGCTGATAGATGCCCAATAAGGGGTAAGACTCCATTAGTCTAAACTTGAGTTTACAAGGTACAGAATACATGATTTCTTTTTTGTATTGTGGACGTTTCACAATTCGTCCACTCCTTAGGACCATGTTCTCAGGAGGAAGAACTATTCTCATCACTCCTCGCCTTGATATTTTCACGAATGCTCTTATAACATCATAATAGCTGTGATCAACCCATTGTTGATGCAAAATTTGCCCATAATCCCTAAGATTTAGGGTCTCTATCATATAAGACATAAGACCATCGAGGTCACGTCCTAGAGAGTAACCACCACGCAAACGCACTTTCGCATCTTTCCATGGACTCGTACAATATGCTCAATTAATGCATCAATATCATTATAACGCCTCATAATCTCCATCCTCATCTTACGAATCTCTTTTCTAAGATGACGGATTATTCACAGATGAGATTCAGTCCTAATCACTGCAGGTACAGGCATAATGACTCATTTTCTATACACAATACAGAAAAAGAATTTTAGTTTATCACACAAAGTAATAATCTAAGATTAATTGAAAACTTATTTTCAATTAATATCATTATGCATGGAGACAATAAATAAAAATAATTTCAAAAATGCATTTTTAAAATTCTCATTTTCACAAATTATTTTATTGAACACAGAAAATAATTTTTAAACAATATTTAAATAATTAAATATTTATTACAACAAGAGAAAAAAATTAAAAATTATTTTCTATATACTAAAAAATTTGCAATAATTATACCACAAAATCAAAAAAATTAAAATATGCATGTTGGAAAAAATAGGGATTAAAATGGAGTTTTGTACAGGTCGCACGCACCCCCGGACGCGCCCTTACGCACGTCACGAGCCTTCACGCGCCGAGGCCCTTTTTTTATTTTATATTGATTCCACGTGTCACATTGTGATTGGTCAACGTCGCGCCACATGTCAACATGCTACTGGTCCTAAGTGCTTACGTGGCAGCCACGTCGTCGCCATGTGTCACTCCATTGCTGACGTGTCTGCCACGTGGCAGACACGTGTCACTCCCCGATTAGTGAAATTTACGTACGTGGCAGACACGTCATCTGCCACGTGGACGCTGACTCATCGCCTCTGCCACGTGGCAGAAGCCCATTGGACCGCGTGGAACGAGCTACCCAATCAGCTCGCCCTACGTTTCGCGCTGACGCGTGAGTGGAACCTTTGCTCCACTCGCCAACGGTGGTGCGTGCAAGCCAAACGCCGCCTTCCCGGTCGAATAAGGTGTCCAGACTTTTTTCGGTAGGGGATTTTCGGGTTTTCTCGTCTCATTGGTAAGGTCAAAACTTACAAATACCCCTTCTTTAATAGTGATATAAATTTTGCACATTAAATCAAAACATGTATTTTCACTACAGGACAAAATAACACAGATTTCCATAAAGTGCAGTGTATTAACCAAAGGGTAAAAATCATACTTTTCAATTTAATATACAACAATATCATGCCAATAATACTAAATCAAGAAAACATGCTCTGATACCAATGAAAGGAAAAGAGGGAGGAATAATAAATCACAAAGAGATATAGTTTACTGACCCTTTTCTCCTGCAGTAGAAACCGTGGTAAATATGTTAATCGGAGCCTTGACTACTAGAGCAAAGGCTATGTCTTCACAATCTAAATATCAATGGAATGATCTAGAATGGAAGAAAATACACAGAGTATTTTGGTGTAGAGAGAGAAAAAATATGCAGAGTATTTTTCTTTTTCTGCATTAGTTCTTGGGTTAGGTTATATTATGTTACGTAAACATAAAATATATATACTCTACAAAAGAGTAGGAAGTAGACTTCTAATAGAAGTCTTTTACACCCAATTCAAAATTTAAACAGATTAAGTCATGGTTGTATATTATCTAACTAATTATAAAATAATTTTTTTATAATTTCTAATTTTATTTATTTACTTTTTTGAGTTTAACGGCATCTAATTGTTACTTCAAAATGATAAAAAGTAGGAAAAAAAAAAAAGAAAAATGACCTAACCAAGTTTACACACACATGCACACAAAACTTTATTTTTACAATAAATTAAAATTATCTTAAAATTGCATTTACTACCAAAATTTTGAAAAGGATATTAATTAAACTATTAATTAAATAGATTAAGAAAAGGTTAATGGACAAAACTATTTTATTAAATTCAAAGATAAAAGTGTTTTTTTTTTTAAATTAGAAGAATTAAAATATAGAAATGAACAAATGAACTAAAATACTAATGGAACTAAAATTGAGAAATAAAAGAATTAATTTTTCAAAAGTATGAATGATATCAAATCTCTAAAAATTTACTTTGCTCTAAAACTAATTACGACAGTTGGTAATTTACTTCTTATATTATCATCTACATTTGAAAGAAAAATTATTTTAAATGTATATTTTCATCTATTTATTAAATTAATATATGAATAGCATATATTTATTATTATTTAATAGTTGAGATTTGTGTCAATTATTACATGTTGAAATGTAAAATACATATGATCGATCACTTATGTATTTATTGCCCCACGTGTAGAGCTGAGCATCGGTCGGTTTGGTCAAAAAACCATCAAAACCGACTAAGGAAGAATTGTGACTGAAACCGAACTGAATCAAACTAGAAAAAAACCGAATTTAACCGAACTAATTTGGTTCAGTTTGGTTAATCGGTTAATTAATTATATTTTTTAAATAAAATTTTTATTTTTTATTTATTATTTTATAATTTTTTTAAGCTTATTCTTTAATTATATAACTAAAAAATTATTTTTTATTTATAATTTTAATATTTATATATAATTTTTTCTAATTAATATATTTTATTTAATATTTTTATAATAAATATATATGTGAGTCGGTTGGTTCGGTTATTTTCAGTTTTTCAACTTAAAAACTGAAACCGAACCGAACGTGTCGGTTATATATTTTCAAAAACTGAAACTGAACCGAACCAGTCAGTTCGATTCGGTTAGTCAATTTTCAGTTTTTTTTGCTCACCCCTACCCACGTGTATATATATCTAGAATAAACAAATATTCTCATAATCTGATTCCAAGATTCATAAAAAAGAAATAGTTGGCTTACTTGTTTGGAGAAATTATATAATAGTTTATTTATCACCAATTTATTATATACAATTAAAAGGCTAAATTAATTATTTTTTGGCTTATTTGTGAAAAAAATCCAAACGTTTACAATTTTTTACAATTTAATCCCAACTTTTTAATTTTTATAATTATGTCCTAATTTTCAAATTTTTTTTGCAATGTTAACACATTAATGAATTTGGTCAAAAATATTTTAGAAAATTATGAGTGGACAAAGAAGTGTAATACCACCAACACAAAGAGTGGACCCCAATAAGCCTTATTGCAAAATATTAATGAATTAATTTATTTTACCAAATTCATTAATGTGTTTATATTCTAAAAAAAATTAGAAATTGGGACATAATTGTAAAAATTAAAATATTGGGATTAAATTGTAAAAAGCTGTAAACATTTGGATTTTTTTTATAAATAAGCCTTATTTTAAAATACTTAAATAAAGTAATACAATCTAAAAAAATTATAGAATATGCATAAGTTTAGTTTGGAAATCATATAATTTTTTAAATTAAAAAAGAAAAGAAAAGAATACTTGATAAAGTCTTAAAAGTTAGTTTATTTATATTTAAATATAAAATATATAAATCAACCATAATAATACCAGAACAAAACAAGACTCTTGTAACTACTGAGTATCTGAATTAATTACCAAAAAATTAACGGGGCAACAATAACCAAAACCATTAAATTTCTATGAACATTTCAATTAATTAAAGATGGAAAAACTAAAATATAGATAAAATAAACGTGGTAACTTGCGTTAATTAATTAATGATGATATGCAGTGTTCAAGTATGTGAAGGGGCAGCATAACGTGTATGAGGTAGAGGAGGCAACATATAGATCATGTGATGCAAGCAGTGGAGTAATAGCAAAGTATGAGAGTGGAAATGATGAAGTGAAACTTACTCAAGAAAAGAAGTATTGGTTCATTTGCAATGTAAATGGTCACTGCCTTGGAGGGATGAGATTTAACATTGATGTCAAAGCAATATCACCTACTACAAATTCACCAATTGAACAGCCTTCACCACCACCACCACTCAACTCATCTGCATGTTGTAATTCTTTTGAGAGGTGTTGGACTTTTTTCATTTGCCTGCTAATTGCATTTGGAACTCTAATCAATTTATATCATTGATGCCTCTTTTTTTTTTTAATCTATCTCTTGTACTATATGATATTCATTAATGATTTTTAGATGGAATTGTGATCTCAAGATTATATGTTATAATAATCTAATTGCACATTATGGAATTCATTAAACATTAAAATACATTAGTCATTGAATTTAATTTGCATCTGTTATACTTTTTTCGTTTTCTTATGTACTCGATTTTTGTTTTTGAGCTTAATTAGGATGGAGATGTCAATTACTTAATTAGAATACTCATTTAACTAATAAGTCCATCTAGGGGTGTGAATGAGCTAAGTTAAGCCTAATCTTAACTAATTTGAATTTGGTACATTTTCTATCAAGCCAAACTTGAATAAAATTTATTATGTCATTTATTATTCCTGGGATGTTTACAAGTTTAAATATATTTTAAAAATTTAAATTAAAAATTTAAATTTTTCATTAAGAATAAAAATAAATTATTTATTAAAACAATTACAATATATTTAACAAAAATTATATTTTTATTATTATAAACATATTTAAATAAATATTTTTGTATTTTTTATAAATAAAAATTCATATATTATACATCTAACATCAAACTATTATATATATTAAAGCTAGATCGGAAGCAAGTCAAAGCAAGATAACTAAGATATAGTTCATCAACTTTAATTTAAACATATTCATGAGTTTAACAAGCTGAAATTTAAATTATATGAGCTCAATTTGTTTATTAAATAAAACTTAATATATGAGTGTGGAACTAAATTCTGAATAAGTCATGAGAAGACAGAAAGTCTATTACCATAATTTGGAGAACCTGTCCACTATATCATGTCTTTTTCCTTGACTCGTTGAACAAAAACTATATAAATTTTTCTTTTGTGTTATTATTACTATAATAATAATAATAATTATTACTATTATTATTATTATTATTATTATTATTATTATTATTATTATTATTATTATTATTCAGAGTTATTTAACAAAAATGCATATACTTTAGCACTTTTTGCAATTTAATCATATATTTTTAATTTTGGTAATTTTATACACAAACTTTTTAATTTTTGTAATTCTATGCATTAGTTGAAGATATGATAAAATCTTGCTGACGTAGCCACCAGAAAAATCCGAGTCGATCTACATAGGCGCCACGTTAAAAAAACATCTTTTTCATTATTTGAAAATAATACACAAACTTTAATATTTATTACAATTTTATCATAAATGATTAATTTTTTAGAAAATTGATCCATGTACATATATATATATATATATATATATATATATATATATTTTTCTTTATTTTTTCAATTGATATATGTAAAATGATTATTTAAGTAATGAGAGTTCAAAATTAAATTTTGTTAATTATTATTTTAATTCAATTATTAAATGCAAATTGATACTTATTTTATTATTTTGAGTTAAATTATTATTTAGAAAATAATTTAATTAGTTTAAATTTTCAATTTTATTTATTTCAAGTAACGATAAATAGTAATTTTTATATTATTTATTAAATGAAAACTTTTATATAATTATAAAATTATAAAAAAAATAATTAAATTATAAGATATCAAATGATATTTTTTAAAAGTTTAAGAACTCAAATATAAAATTTTATAAAAAATTACCATTCAATGTTACTTTAATTGAATAAACTTTAAAATTTAAACTACTTAAATTATTTTTCAAATAATAATTTAACTCAAAATAATAAAATGCGTATCAATTTACATGTAACAATTAAATTAAAATAATAATTAAAAAATTAATAATTTTACTCTCTTTGTTTAAATAATCATTTTACATATATTTATTCAAAAAATATACATTAAATTTAGATATATATATATATATGTGTGTGTGTGTGTGTGTGTGTATGTATACATGCATTAATTTGCCAAAAAATTAATAGTTCATGATAAAATTATAAAAAAAAAAAATCAAAGTTTGTGCATAGTTTTGCAAATAATCAAAATGATATATTTTGACGTGGTACATAGAATTGCAAAAATAAAAAAATTTGCATATAAAATTGCCAAAATTAAAAGTATATGATTAAATTGTAAAAAATGCTAAATTATATGCATTTTTTTTAAATAACTCTTATTATGATTATTATTATTACTATTATTATTATTATTATTATGATGATGATGATGATGATGATGATGATGATGATAATAATAATAATAATATTATTATTATTATTACTATTAAGTTACTTTGGTTTTTGAAAAGTAAGTTCTATTTTATTAATAACCACCATAGAATTATGAGAAATATGTTTATCCAATGGTGATCAAAATGAATAAGATTGTGCATCAGTTTGGATTGTTCAGTTCGGTTGGAAAATGTTGTTAACCGATCAATTTCTGCAAGTAGTGATGTAAAGCCAAACTCAACTAAGGGAGTTATAGAAACCAAATGATCGGAAGTTGAAATTCATCGAGTTGGGTCGGTTTGGAAAGTCAGTTGAGCTCAGATGGGTTGGACCATATTATTTTGGGCTAAAAAATGTAACTTGTTTTCATTAAAAATTATGGCTTGGCTCATATTTTACATATTGTTCTTTTTGCAGAAGAGGGCTTTTAAGTACAAATTTATGGTCTTGTGCTATCCTATATTTAGATACAAAAACATCAATCAGCCTACAAAAAAAATTGATTAATTATAAAATGAATAAGTTGAGACTAACACTGCAAATAACAAGTCGTCAGAAGCAAAAAATACTAGCACTGCAAAAAACCTAAAAATCAAATTGTAGCAACTAAATAGGATCATAATATTTACCTACACAATCAATTAAAGAATAAAAGACTCATTTTCAAAATGATCATAATATTATGAAGTATAAGTAAATGAAGAAAACAGAAGCAGCAAGGAAATACGATCAGGATGTTGTATTTTCAAATTATGTTAGATTACACAACCTTATTTTTGGTAGTAACAACTAATAATATTGTAAATAGCCACTTATTGAAATTAAGTAAGTATTCTAACATAAATCAGAATGTATTAGGGTGGAAGCATCATTATTGCCAAGAAAAAATAACATAAGTTTTAAAAGATACTCAGAATAGCAGAAGTTTAAATCACAGCAAGAATGCAACCATATTTCTAATAACTAAACAAAAAATAAAGCCACTAAAGAAATTTAAGCATGCATTCTGTCAAGTCTTATTATGCTAGGGTGGAAGCTTCATTATTGCCTCAAAAAATTTAGAGCAACAACAATATAAGCACCTTATGTAGTACCCTCAAAGTGTCATATACATGTGTCCCCGATTATTAAACAACATATGACATAAGAAATTTTTTTTTTCTGAAATGTATTATCAATATATATAAAAGCTTGTACATAGTACATAACTTACTATTGTACAAAACTTTATATATGTACTAAAACAAATATAATCTCATTACAAATACCAAAATGCTAAATGCTCATGAGGATGGAGATGTCGACACCAAGCTTGCCTTTGACCCACCTGAGCTCTCGACGAAAATACACTTCAAGCTTTCTATCTAATTATGTCTTGAAAACGACAATTACAAAGGAATGAGCTTGCGACTCAATAAGCAATTATTAATATAATACTATAATTAAAACTGCTCAAGAACTAATTAATCCAATTTAATTAAAACAACTAAAAGTGGACTACATGGGCGTGTCTCAACTCGTATAGTCTACTAGTCAAAAAGCCTCGTTAGGACACGGCCTGAAACATGGCCGTGTTTTAATCTCAACATGCACTAGCATGCACCGGCGAGCACCAGTGTTTGTTTTCAGCCTGAAAATTTTTTTGGTAGACACGCTTGTGTCTTACCACACGGTCTGAGATACGTCCATGTCTCAACCCGTGTTCACACCCTGATAGTGCATTCAAATATATTCTAATATATCGAAATCACAATTCAATCTCACCACATTCACCTCAGTCAAATTTGATAAAAAATGCAATTCCATCAATCACAATATCACATTTCATTCCACATTCAATATATATATATCTAAACATAATGCAACCATACATGTTTATGTAAGTTAGTATTCAGCCGGAGTCATCATTATACGTTTCACACACAAAGCTCACTTTTGCTTTATTCCTCATATAATTCATATTTTTAACATAAGTGGCCATTTCTGAGACTCTCTGCCCAGCTCAGTCTCAGTTCTTATACGTTCACATTTCTCATACAAATGGTCACTTATGAGACTCTCTACCCAGTTCAGTCTCCACTATCACACGTATACCTCACATACCTCACATCAATCATTATGCACATGTATAAATATACCATCACAATTCAACATCCATTTTGTTTCTCATCATTTCTAATAAACATAGTGAATCACAATTCACCATTCTCACAAATAATATATGATAATTTATACCACATCAAATGGCTTATACAACTCAACCATTCTATATTCTTACAAACGATATATACATATATATATATATATATATATATATATATATATATGTCATTCTTGCCATAGTCAATGGCGTACACCAACCAAACATAGTACAATAACTATAGTTACATGAGAATCACTATATATAAGCATTATATTAATAATTACTTACCAAAAAGCTTTCACTTCTTATCAAAGATAAGCTCCTCCTATTGAGTAGGGTCTCCACTACACCTTCCAACTCCTACACATAATTACATATCAAAATCAACAAGCAAACATTGCAATTCACTCTAAACTCACAAGGTGCAACTAAATACTCATAGTTTAATATAGCCTAAAGATGCACACACAAGTCCAATGACCATTAAATTTTTATTGAATTTAGGGTTAAGAATCTACTACTAATTTCAATTGGAATTACTCAATTCTAACAAGTATAGAATTAATTATGAATTTTAGAATCCATTCAAGTAAAATAGAGTTATAAGAGTAAGAAATAAAATGTCCAGCCCTATTAGACCTTTTTAGCAATAAATTCAGTCCAAGCTCAAAATATAAAAGTTATCGAGGACTCTCTAAAGTTTTTAGGAAATCCAACCATGCTTAAATTAGAGTTATATAGCCATAGTTTTGACAAAAAAAATGGGATTGAAAAAAATAGAGAAACAGGACCTGAACTCTGCAACTAAGAAAACTCAACTACAACCAACAAAAACACAAGTAAAACTTACCAATTAGGACTCCAATGGATATAAGACCCTCTAATACTTCCTAAATCTATTGATTGCTAGCTAGAGCAAGATCACAATCCCTCTAAAAATCTATCAAGAGATTTCTTCTTCTTCTTCTCTAAAATCTCTATAATCTCTACTCCTACACATACACAAACTACCAATTGGCCTCCCTAAAGTCTTCCTCCATTAAATGCATAATTATCACTAAGTAACAATAATAATACTAATAATAAATATCTAGATAATTACTGTAGCATCCTCCAGGTACCACATACAAGTGTTCCAATGACATAACAACATGTAGCATAAATATTTTTTTTTTTAAAAAAGGAGACATACATTTATATTAAAAAAAATCATGTTTAATACATAGTGTACTTTAGTGTATATATATAAGTTTTATCAATATAAATACATTACTTAAAAATAAAATGCTTGAATGTGATGATGATCATGAGGATGGAGATGTTGACACCAAGCCTGCTTTGGACCCACTTGAGCTCACATGGAACACACTTTAAGATTTCTACTGAGCAACTCTTCAAGCTAAACTAACTCACCTATAAAACCACAATTGCAAAGGAATGAGCTTGCGACTCAATAAGCAATTGATAAAATAAGATTACATATAATACTTCTCAAGAACTAATTAAGAGAAGTAAATTAAAATAGTTTAAATTGGTCTACACGGCCTGGTACACGGTCGTGTTTCAACCCGTTTTCCCCATAAGTTACACAGTACACACATTTATACACGGCTATGTATAATTAACTTCATTTCGAGACACGCCCGTGTATAAATACACGATCTTAGACACGCCTATGTCTATGCCCATGTATATAGCAGCGAAGACAATTAAATATATACATAAGAACACAGCCACGGGACACGCCCGTGTATCATCCCGTGTTCGATTTTGCCAATTTTTGCTCAAGTATACATGGCCATGTTCAAGTCCATCCAGCTGTGTTAAAATACACGGTATGAGACATGCCCGTGTCTCAGCCCGTGTTGCTCATCTGTAACACTCATTTCTACAATTTAACAAGCAATTCAAAAGCATTTACTACTACCATATCATACCAACAAGAATTAATGCTCTGAAACTCAAACTTGGTGTCTATATTACACCATATTATCTCATTAAACATTCAACCATTCATATTCAAATAATGTAAATAATCACAATGAAATGAATGTATGCTAATGTACATGTCCACCTTTACTTTACTTTTCTTTTCTTTTCATTTCATATACTGTGGCCATTTCTGAGATTCTCTCTCCGTTGCAAATCTCATTTCATTTTCTTTTCTTGAGACTCTCTCCCCCTTGTAAATCTCATTCTTGAGATTCTCTCCCCCTTGTAAATATCATCTTTTTCATTTATGCGCATTTATTTTCAATTCTATTTAAATGGCCACATTTGAGATTTCTATCTATTTTTAATCTCATATTTCATAATTCAACTTCCTCCCCATTTCTCCTATGAATGCAATATGTATGTTTATGCCTTATGTATGCATTTTATATCCTCATTATTCCATATACCATCTCAAGTGGTTTCTATATCTCAACATTTAACCATCATACTTATTCATATTACACATATAATCATCATGCTACTTCATGTTAACATCATTATATATCTATATCATACCACACTAGATGGCTTGTACCTTAAAGGTACCAACATCACCATCCATTATACATATGTTCAATTGACCATTCAATGGTCTCACAACTATATATATATATCATGCTTGCTTACATCAATATAATTACATACTCATCAATTTTTCCATTAAGGTGCCAATCACACTCAATCTAGTTAATTAATTGTAGTTTCATAAAAATTACTATATGTAAGCATTGAATTAACAATTACTTATATCAAGCCTTCAAGTCCTTCAAAAACAAAGCTCCCCTAGTGATTAGGATCTCCAACATCCTTTTCAAAGTCTACACATAATTCATACATCAATTCATAAGGCAAACATGCCACTTGCACTTAACTCAATAAAATGCTACTAAGTGCAACTCTATACTCAAGGTTCAACCCATTCAAATAATTCACACACACATCTAAAAATCATGAAAATATTATTGAAACTATATCTATGAGTCTACTTAAAATTTCAACTAGAATTACTTGATTTGGATGTGTGTGGAATTAATTATGGA
>CATIWO010065797.1:0-13269 GCA_949673435.1 Macaranga tanarius | reverse complement strand
TATTCCCCTAGTTAAAGTATTATGGAAGAATCACTCCCAAGAAGAAGCTACATGGGAGCGAGAAGAGGATATGCGACATAGATATCCAGGACTTTTGTAATTTATTTTGCTTGTACAAATTTCGAGGATGAAATTTCTGTTAGGAGGGAAGAATTGTAACATCCGTGTCCTTGAACCGGATTAATTACGATTAATGATAATTAAGGATTATTGATGATATTAAATTAGTATTGGTTTGGTGTTATTGGTTATTATTTTGGGTAAATAATTATGGAGTTGATTTTCATGTATTATGTTGATGTAAATTATAGTTTATATTTATTTATAAGGAAGTAAGTAATAATTAAATAAGAAATAAAGTTTGATGTTTTAAATAGAAATATATATAAGAGTTATTAAATGAAAGTTTAGAAGGATTGAAATGAAAAGAGGAAAGTAAAGGGAGTTAGAAAGGAATTGTGCTAAGTAGAGAAAGTAAGGATGTGAAAGTAGGCAACTAAAGATAGAAGGATTAAGGACTAAGGCAAGAAAAGTTGAGGGATCAAAGTAGAGAGGAGCAAGTGGAGTTGTTAAGTTTTTGTAGAAGAAGTATGGCTAGGAACGTGGGAAGAAAAAGAAGAAGAAGAGAGAAAAGAAAAGAAAGAAAAGAAAAAAAGGAGAAAAAGAGAAAAAGTTGTGCTCTAAAACCCTAGAACCGAATTCAGTAAAGAATAAGAGGAAATCAGCAGGAGAATTTGGTGAGTGGAATTGAGATTTTATGGGTTTTAGTTCAAGTTGATTTCTAAGCTATTTTTGTATAAAATGCTAGGGTTTTGGATGTTTCTTAAGATCTAGAGTGATCTAAGTTGTCTAAAGCATGTTTTGAGAGTGTTTTGAAGTTATATGTTTGATAATTGAATGATTGGTGTTGAAAACTTGAATTTTGGACCATTTTTTTGCATTTTCTTCTTCTGAAAGTCGTTTCCCAGAAGAATAGAGGCGTGTGTCTGATCGAACAGGCGTGCGTCTTCCCACGGAGAGTCGGGCACCTTTATACAGAGGTTGGCACCTTTGTAGCTGTGCCGTGCATCTCTGTTGCTAATCGAGGCTATTTCTACACAGAGACGTGTACTTCTGCACAGAAGTAGCACCCCTGCATAGAGACATGCGCCCCTATACAGAGACGTGCACCCTTATGATTGAGACATGCACCTCTGCACATAGCCATGCACCTTTGTGACCTAGACATGTACCCCTGTGACCTATTTCGTGACCCGTTTGACTATAAACTTCAATTTTTCAGATTCTATCTTGAACCAAACACTGGAATAATGTACTAGAACATAAAAATGATTGAATTTACTGTTTAATGATGAAACAACCTGAAATTCTTAAGTTTTAGACAAAGAGACTAAATCACGTATGAAAGGGAACTAAAGTCAGAAGTTCTGTGAATGATGAGAATGAACCTTGAAATGATATAATTATACCCTACAAATGTTATGAACCTTTATATAAAGAATATATATATATATATGATATGTAAGGGTGGTAATATATGTATGTATGAGGGGAGCTGGCCACTCGATTGATAACTGTCTTTGGGATAGCGCAGGGATTCAGAGGTGCCTTTAGGGTGAATCCTTGTGGTCTTTACCATATGCATACGAGGTATTGTGATTGATCTGGTAAGGGATCATGTGAACCGGTCAGTGTGGGCCGTGAGAAAAGAATTGAAATGATTATGAGAAAGAGAGATTGATTTTGTATATTGTTATCAATTCTTGGAGGAATTGGGGAATATATGTATGTATATATACTCTAATAACAATAATGGTATATGCTTAACCGTTGCAATAATGTGAATTTTAATAAAAATAAGGTATGCCCCAAGAGGGAATGAAACTCTCATTATTGATCAATTGAGCTGAATAACTATTAATTTAATTAAATCATGAGTATAATTTTTTTAGTTATTCTTTCATGAAAATCTTGCATTATTTATGAATTGAGTAAGTAGACCTCAAGTGTATTTAAAGTTGTTTTAAAATATTATTTATATTTAATTAGAGATTCAATGAGGATGTTTATTTGCATTACTTATGGAAACCTTTTATTAAATGGTTTATGGAAATAAAGTATTATTTCTTAATAAGATTCTTTGAGAATTATGTTTAATTATGTGATTTAAATGGCTTTGAGATTTATCACTGGAAAAATAGTTCAAAGTGGTTTTGGTTTGATGATTTGTCATAAAAGATATTTTTTGCTGCTCACTGGGTAATTTCTTTCAAAATTACTCATCATTGTTTTTAAAATGTTTTTCACAGCTTAGAGTTAGCCTAGCACCTATGGCGGTACAGTGGGCTTCGATGGTTTACGAGGTTACACCTGCAGAGACTTCAGTGCGGTATGTCGTGTGTCACGATGCGGATGCGGAGTTAGTATTCAAGGTTACGATTCTGCCGATTGGAGCTGATGCATGAGTCTCATCCATGCGGGAGGAGCATGAGGATAGCGTCTACTATATTTTTCGTGTCACTTATGCCACTACCCTAGATGTTGAGGTCTCCCTCACATGGGTGTGATGCAGTCTTGTGGATGCATCAGATTTTGGCTTTTTGCTTGCAGCCATTTCCACACCCATTTGTGCGTGTCACTAGAGCTATCTTTGAGCCATAGGGCTAGTGTATTTTGTTGAGGGTTGACCTGGACTTGCGCTGCTTCTACTTTTTACCTCCACCATCTCATGCCGGACAGAGATCTGATGTTGAGAGTTAGATGCTAGGGCATATTATTATATTTTGTATCATTTGTATTAGCATCTAGTACTTTTATTGTATATTTTGATGATATTGTACATTTGATGTATTGATGGATGGTTAACATTAGAGTGCTTATGACATATTTATATATGTTTGATTTTGGTATATTATGATGTTATGGTAAATGATGATGAATTGGCATATCAATTGTGAATGGATGTATATGATCAATAATGATGAATAGATATAGAAATTCTAAGAAAAATATTATTTGAGGCTTGGTGAGGTTATAAGCCAGAGTACCAATGTAATAATGAAAGGTTTTAAATTTGTACAGGTTTTATTTATATCATTAAGTGTTTGTATATAACCTTAAGAGCTCACTAAGTGTATTAAGAATATAATAACTATGGTTACTGTACATAATTTAGTGTTAGTGGTTAATATGAAGATAAGGTGTGACATACTAGCTGATGTTTCCAACCTTCTTCTGATCAAAGCAACCTTCTTGGATGTATCCTTAATATTTTCTGGTCCGGTTAGCTCTCTTTCTCCAACTTCATTTCAACACAGAGGGGATCTACACTTCCTTCCATACAAGGCTTCATATGGCGCCATCTCGATACTACTGTGATAACTGTTGTTATAAGCAAATTCTACTAATGGAAAATGATCATCCCAACTACCTCTAAGATCCATTACACACATTCTCAACATATCCTCAAGTGTTTGGATCGTTCTCTCTGACTGACCATCTGTCTGGGGATGAAAAGCGGTGCTAAAATCAAGTCTGGTACCCAAAGCTTCTTGCAATTTCTGCCAAAATCGCGAGATAAACACCGAACCTCTATCAGAAACAATAGAAACATGTACCCCATAAAGACACACAATGTGCTTGATATATAATCTAGCCAATTTAGCCACTGAATAAGTAGCTTTAACTGGCAGAAAGTGAGCTGATTTTGTCAACCTGTCCACTATCACCCAAATGGAATCATATCCATCCTTAGAGCGAGGTAACCCTGTCACAAAATTCATGGTGATTCTCTCCTAATTCCACTCAGGAATCGGAAGAGGCTGAAGTTTCCCTGAAGGTTTATGGTGCTCTGCCTTTACTTGCTAACATGTCATGCACTTGGAAACAAATTCTGCTACATCCCTTTTCATTCCATCCCACCAATAAATATCTTTTATGTTGTGATACATCTTGGTAGAACTAGGATGCACACTATAAGCTGCATAATGAGCTTCCTCCAAAATCTCTTCTCTCAAGTTGTCCACATTAGGAACACACAGTCTCCTACTAATCCATAAAACACCTTCATCATCAAGATTAAAAATAGTAAACTTCCCTTCATAAACTTTCTCTATAAGTTCTAACAATTCAGGATCTCGGCTTTGAGCTGCTTTGATCCTATCCCTCAATATTGATCTAACTCTGAACTGGGCTATTAATCCCCCTGACTTGGTTATCTTCATCCTCAATCCTTGATCCACTAACATGTGCATCTCTTGAATCAAAGGTCTTCTTTCCACACTAATAAGAGCAAGACTACCCAAAGATTTCCTGCTCAAAGCATCTGCCACTACATTAGCTTTGCCCGGGTGGTACAGAATATCGCAATCATAGTCTTTCAGAAGTTCCAACCATCTTCTTTATCTCAAATTTAGGTCCCTCTGCTGAAAGATGTACTTCAAACTCTTGTGGTCAGTAAAAATCTCACATGTCACCCCATATAGATAATGCCTCCAAATCTTAAGGGCAAAAATAACAGCGGCCATCTCCAGGTCATGAGTAGGATAGTTTTGCTTGTGCTTCTTCAATTTCCTGGAAGCATAAGCTACTACCCTGCCATTCTGCATCAACACACACCCAAGGCCAACTCTTAAAGCATCACAGTACACAGTAAACTTGTCTACTCCGTTAGGTAAAGTCAACACTGGAGCAGTGGTTAACTTCTCTTTTAACAACTGAAAGCTATTCTCACATGCTTCTGAACACACAAACTTCACATTCTTCTGAGTTAGGCG
The DNA here is from genome assembly GCA_949673435.1 of Macaranga tanarius. NCBI lineage: Eukaryota > Viridiplantae > Streptophyta > Magnoliopsida > Malpighiales > Euphorbiaceae > Macaranga > Macaranga tanarius. The sequence goes on along the minus strand of CATIWO010065797.1, from coordinate 8,494 downwards.
GGTCATAGGTGCTGTAATCCTCGAGAAATCTTGAACAAACCTCCTATAATACCCTGCCAAACCTAAGAAACTCCGAATCTCCGTAACAGATGTCAGTCTAGGCCATTCAGATACTGCCTCAATCTTCTATGGATCTATTTGAATACCATCTGTAGACACTACATGCCCAAGGAATGCCACACTTTCAAGCTAAAAATCACACTTAGAGAACTTAGCATAAAGTTGATGTTCCCTTAGTGTTTGCAATACTATTCTCAAATGATACACATGTTCCTCCATGCTCTTCGAATACACTAATATGTCATCAATGAACACTATCATAAACTGATCCAAAAATAGCCTGAATACCCTATTCATCAAATCCATAAAAGCTACTGGGGCATTAATCAGTCCAAACGACATCACAACAAACTCATAATGGCCATATCTCGTACGAAATGCTGTTTTCGAGATGTCTGCTTCTCTAATCCGCAACTGGTGATAACCCGATCTCAAGTCAATCTTAGAGAAGAATTGCGCACCTTAAAGCTGATCGAACAAATCATCTATCCTTAGAAGAGGATACTTGTTCTTGATAGTCACCTTGTTCAGTTCTCTATAGCCAATGCACAATCTAAGTGTACCATCCTTCTTCTTCATAAACAATACCGGTGCACCCCAGGGAGAAGTGCTGGGTCTAATGAAACCCTTCTCCAATAACTCTTGCAACTGCTCATTCAACTCTTTTAACTCTGCAGGAGCCATCCTATAAGGTGGCATAGAGATAGGAGCTGTGCCTGAAACCACATCAATGCAAAATTCTATCTCTCTATGAGGTGGTGAACCCGGTAATTCATTAGGAAAGACATCAAAAAACTCACAAGCTACAGGAACATCCGAAATGGATTTCTGTTTTGCTGCTGTGTCCCTCACCAAAGCCAAATATCCTTGACACCCCTTTTTAAGCATCTTTCTTGCCATAATGGCGGAGATAAAATTCTGAGGTGCAGAACTCCTATCACCCAAGAACTTGAATTCTTCCTCACCAAGAATTTTGAAAATCACCACTTTATTACGACAATCTAAAGTGGCATAATGCTGAGACAACCAATCCATTCCCAAGATAACATTAAAGTCCATCACATCAAGCAATACTAGATCTACTAGCAATTCTCTACCCTCTACTAACACAGGACACCCAAGAAAAATAACATCGGTGTCCAACGAATCACTCAAAGGTATGGCAACTAATAAAAGAGTTACCATCCTCACAGCTTGCCAACCCATCTTCGAAGCGAACACAGGAGATACAAATGAATGGGTAGCAGCCGGATCAATCAAAATTCTAGCCTCGAGGAAACATACTGGGAGTGTACCTACTATGACTACATTGGATGCCTGAGCATCCTGCTGAGTGAGGGTGAAAGCTCGAGCTTGTCCTTTACCTCCCTGCTGACTGGTGGAAGCCTGCCTAAAACCTCTAGCACTGCCTCTACCTCCTCTACGTCAGCCCTGCTAGCCTATAAACTGAGTACCCTGATACTGGACTGGTGGCGGCTAAAACTGTGCTTGAGCTACACTAGCTATAGAAGACTGAGGAAACTACTGCTGAAAACCCAACTGAGGATAGGATCTAGCATAGTGTCCTATCTGTTCACATCTGAATCATGATCCTAGGGTCATATAACATGGTCCCTGATGGACTCTGCCACAAGTCTGACAAACACTAGCTGCAAATCTCATACTACCGTACCCCGAACTCTGTCCACTACCACTGCTAGTAGCACCTAAACCAAATCTGATAGGTCTACTGGGCCCACTATGGCTATGTCTGCCACTCCTGTGGACCCTATGTAGAGGTCTCTGTCCTTACTGAAAAGGTCCTCTAGGCTGACTACTAGTGCCCAACTGAAATCCCTGAGATCCTCCTACTCTAACACCTCCAGTCTGATAGTAATCAGACATAACTCCTTACTTAATGAACCTTTGCTCAATCTCCCTGGTTAACTCCATTACTGCCTCTAGAGTCAAGCCTACTATAGGCATCCCGGCAAAAGCAGATCCCAATCCGGTGACATAGGTGGTAATGGCAAAGTACTGATCCCTCATCATATCCTCAGTATAGCGGGACAGTCTGAAAAACTCCCTCGTATACTCCTCCACAGATCGATCTCCTCTAGATATATTTGTCAGTCGAAGCCTATAGCTCATCCTCATTGGCTCTCGGCAAAAGTGTCTCATGAACCTCTCTCTAAATTGGGCCCAGGTAAGAGTAGTCATATGGGGCTAAATCACCTGAATGAACTAATCCAATGCTGCCCCCTCGATAGACAACTCCACAATGAGCATCCTCTGATACTCAATATGTGCAGTCCGAGTCCTCGACTCAATAACATGAAGAAAATCTAAAGGGTCTGTAGTCCCATCATAAGAGATCCTACCTACTCTGGCATAGAATACAGCTGCCTCTAGGTCTGTCATATCCTGAGCTCTTTGTTAAAAAGCAGGCTGCATAGGTGGTATAGCCTGAGGCATAGCTGCTGCACCCTGCTGAACTCCTGGTGCTGCATCAAAATCTTGAGCTGCAGGCTCCTCATCCTGCTGATCCTGTTGCCTTCGGCGACCAACGGCCCTTTGAGGTCTACCCCTACACCTAGCTAGCTGCATAGGGGGTGGAGCCTCATCCTAGTAAGACTCTCCATCATTGGCTTTATCAACCGGTGGAGCGGCTCGCGCTCTCCTCATACTGGAAAGAAAAGAAACACACATTCAAGAAATAAACAAATATCCTAACGGTTACGCAGAAATCTAAAAATAATGAAGATTTTTCAAGGACATAGCCAACCCTATTTGCTGCAATAGTTTCAAAGAAGACTTAAACTCAACCAACCTAGGTCTTACAGCACTAAACCTAGGCTCTGATACTAACTTTGTCACGACCCAAACTCATGAGTCATGACCAGCGCTAGGGAACGGGAATTCACATGAATCCGGAACCTGTAGCAAGCCTAAAACCCAATATTTATACATACCAATACCACAATTTACCTCATAATTAAAACTTTTATCTTAAAATATTATTCATAAACAACATCATACTTGAACATTTAAATATTTAATCCAAGAACATAACATATACTAAAATTCACTTAACACAATACAACAATAATGTATTACTATTGCAGCATCTAAAATAATACAATAAAAGGTTAGATTAAAATTTACATAAGTCAACCGGTGAAGAATAAGTCCGGTGAAGAGAACGACTATGGGAGGCCTGAAGAGAAATGTCCTGAAAAAAATAATTGAGGGGAATCAGACCTCACTGAGTGAATTATTATTATGTATATACATGTAACCTAAGGGTTCAAGCATTCAAGCAATATAATAATAATAATATTTATATTTATTTCATTATACACACATTCCATGCAAATGCTCAGATATATAAATCATACAAACATAACTGGACAAATATGGACAAAGATGGAAATGGAGGATCGGGGCGGAACCCTAAAAATTTTCGTAACCTCAAACACAAAGCCTCACTGGCTTTTTGGCCCTCTTAAATCCAAATAATATATCTTATCCAATTGGGCAGTGGACTGGCCCCAACCGAGCTCCCGCAGTCTCGCTGCCGGCATGACTGATCCCGAGACCCTGAAAGGTCAACCGAGTTCTCGCAGTTATACCTCTCTCTCTATCAATAATCTGAATAAAATATTTTAATCACATATCACATCAAAAATCATATCCTACACATCTAGCGTACTGGTGCGCACACAGTCCTAGTGTAGCCCACTAGGTAGCATGTTCTACCACTATCCTCCAAAACATCACAACCAAAAATAAATAAAATTATATCATTATATAATCAGCATCCAAACCAAGGATCCACACTCACATTTATATATCTATATATAATAACAACATAAATAATATTATAAAACAATTAAAGGTCTAATGCAACATGTACCACATTAAACACCAAAATATGGATGCTTGTAAGAATTTCTATATGCAATGCATATACATAATAATAACTATAGGTGGAATGCGCTCCTCGGCGCTGACTTGAATGGCCTTGTCCTGACGGCCCTACTCTTGGTGTAGCTATAGAAAAATATAAAAGATAAATGGGGTTAAAATCTTATTCTTATACATTCTAGATTTCTAAGATACAGGCTCAATCTAAAACACAAATCCAAGTAAACTCAATAACTAACAAATACTAATGTCACGTTTTACGAGAAATCTACCGAAAATTCGGCAGAGTCTCCTCTGTAAAATGGACATCTCTCTACTAAAAGTAAAGTCATTCATGCATAAAATACACTTCTATATTCACCACAACTCAATATCTCGGGTTGAGCTCCCAAACTACACTTAATGCCCCAACCGAGAACCAATACATTCCACAAATAAATATAGCATAGAAATTAATTAAACTTTTCAAATAATTCAAATATATAATAAAAATATTAAGAAACTCATTTAAACTTTTAAAATAATAAATAAATTCATTTTTCTGAAATTACTTCTAGGTAATTAAAATTACAATTTATTTATAAAAATATTATTTTCATACTTTTATTATTTAAATCAGTTTAAACATGTTAAATAATTCATAAATTTTAATTAAAATTAATAAACAATAAAATATCCATTTTTCTATAAAAATATATTTAAACATAGTTTCTTTTAAAAATTCATATCTTAATATCTATAATTAATTTCATAAAACTTCCTTAATAATGTTTAATCTACACAATTTAGACTATTTAATAAAAATATTAAAATATTTTCGGTTCGGAACAGTAACCCAAAAAATCCAATAATTTCAGAAAATTATGAAAAAATACCAGTAGACACATCTCAACCTCTTAATCAAAACCTATAACTACAACAAAGTCTAAATCTTGTTTAAATTAACAAAACCGGCCAAAAACTCAAAAAGCTATATACCTCGAACCGAGGTAGTTTCCGGCGTGGATCAAAGCAATGGACAGCAGATATACGTTGCCCGGAGGATGAAGAATGCGTTGGTACTAGTGGTAGCGGCTGGTGACGCCGGAGGTGGCACCGACGACCTCTTCTTCCTTTCGGCCAAATGAAAAGAAAAGGGAAAGAGGGAGGAGGAAGGTTGGCTGAACCGGGGAGGGTTGGAGGTGACCGATAGAGCTGCTGGTGGTGGCTGGAAGGAGCTAGTTCGGTGGTCTGGTGCAGAAAAGGTGGCTGAAACGGGAGGAAGAAGAAGAAAAATAAGGAAAGCAAAAATAGAAGATACGAGAAAAAGAAGAAAGAAATAAAATAAAATAGGCAGAAAAATATCAACTTAGTCCTTCCTTTCAATTTTACAAAAAGATCCCAACATTTATATGGGTTAACTTCAGAACCACATATAACTGTTAGCATTTTAATGAATTAACTCTAAAACCATATATAACTGTTAGCACTTAAATGAGTTAACTCTAAAACCACATATAACTGTTAGCATTTTAATGAATTAACTCTAAAACTGTATATAACTATTAGCACTTAAATGAGTTAACTCTAAAACCACATATAACTGTTAGCATTTTAATGAATTAACTCTAAAACCGTATATAACTGTTAGTGTGAGACCCGCAACACAAGGCCTCAAACCCGACCGACACGTGTTACAATTAGAAAGAAATCAAAATTCTTTCAAGAACATAACTACATGCCATGCACCTTCATAATCATCACATAAACCATATAAGTATGCAATACACAATAACACCAAACTCAACCACTAAAAATAAACTTATGCGAAGTTAACTTAAAACTCGTGGGGTAAACTTTATGAATAATATATAAAGACAAAGTTGAGAAATTCATTTGCAAATAATTAAAACTCTTTATTTGTGAGTCTAGTTTCATTTCCAATTTGAATCACTCAATTTGGAAATGTACAAAAATAGTTATGAGGTTTGGAACACTAAAAGGTCATGTATGACAAATGCAAATCGATGTGAGTAATAAAATGTTTAATCATTTTTTATTATTTTAGAGATGGATTTTTGGAATTTTTAAAACATAAAAGTTGTAGAGGACTCTTTAAGGTTTCCATATCTTTAAACCACACCTCATTTGGAGGTATGTAGCTCAAGTTATGGTCAAAATAAGAAGACAGAAAAATGCTGAAGAAAAACCGGACCGTTGCCGAGTCAGGCCTGAGTCGGCAACATCCTTGCCGAGTCATGCCTTGAGTTGGCAACTACACCCGCAGTCACGAGTCGGCAAATTCTTCCCGAGTCGGCATTGGTTCACAGAAATCGACCTGACTCGACTGAAGAGATCATGTTGCACTCTTTCAGCCATAACTCACTCTACCGAACTCGGATTTGAGTGATTCAAAAAGCTACGGAAAGATATCTCAGAGGGCTACAACTTTTATGAAGACACATAGACTGAACTAATTTATATGAATTGACCAAAATACCCCTAAAGTGGGTTGTGATGTCAAAAATAAGACTTAAACTCAAATCAACCTTAAAAACATTTCATAAACCTATTAAACATCGCCAATTCATTCATCAACACATAATTCACATTCATTCATAAGATTTAAACATCCTTATACATCATTTCATCAATCCACAACTCACAATCAATCTCTTTACAAAAACACTGACTTATATGCTTTAGAACATAGTTTTAACATAATACATACACAACCTTACATAACCAAATATTCACCAATTCAACTAAAATGATATGCAAGGGTGCATGATGATGAAGATGGAGGATGGATTGCCAAAACACACCTCAAGCTCCCCAAGGTTCTTGCCACACAACCTCTATCCAAGCTCCCTAACTTTAGCTAACTATTTCCTGAAAAATAGTTGCAAAGGGGTGAGCTTGCGACTCAATAAGTAATAATCAATATAATAATATATATATCACTTCTCAAGAACTAATTAAGTGATATATATATATATATATAGCAAGCATTTCATTTCCCAAAACATCCAATCTTATACCAAACATAAATCATTCATAAACCATTTATAAACCAATCATATACCATTTATAAACACCACATAAATTGGTTCCCGAACTCATTCAATTAATGACATAACAAAATTCAGTTTCCGACCGGAACCACCTCACATGCGCATTTCACACAAGTGGTCACATACTGAGACTATCCACCAGGCTCAGTCCTAGTCTCACAACCTCACATTCTCACATAAAATTTTGGGTAGCTATCCTCCAGGCTCAGCTTGCCCATCTCATATTTTCATTCTTTTTCCATGTGACCACTACTGGAACTATCCTCCAGGCGCAGTTCCAGATTTCACAATCAGTGAAGGCTTAATACCAGTCTCAACCTCACCATCACACATTTACCTCACCACTATTTATTCAATTCATAACATGTTTGATTTCATATTTCCACATTCTTTCTCACTTCATAACACATGCACATCACATTTCAATCACCACAACATACTCAATTCACAAACCAACAATTCACATCATGTATATTCTCAATTCATACTACATCACAAATTCATACCAAGTCACACATAGCATTATATTTCATATATTTAAAGAACCAACATACATATTATTATATTAATAACTACTTACTCAATGGCTTCAACTCCTTCAAAATAATGCTTCCTTATTACTTTGCACCACTCCTATCTTTATTAGCACCTACACCATGTCCATACATCAATATCACATGGCAAACAAGACTCTAGTACTTAAACTCAACTAGATGCAACTAAGTGCCATTCTAAGCCTTAAGTTCAATGTGACCCAATGTATGCTACATAAGTCCAAAAATCATAAAATTATTACTGAAGCTGGCTAAATGAGTATACAACAAATTCCAATTGGAATTTCTCAATTTGGACATGCATAGAATTAAATATGTATTTTTAACTAAAACTGGGCAAAACAAAGTTGCCACCTGAGCACAAAAATGTCAAGGTGAATTAATCTACCTAAACGGCAGAATTTTGGATTTCTTAAAACACAAGAGTTGTATTAGACATCCTGAAGTTTCCAGAAAATCAAACCGTACTCAATTTGGAGCACTACAACTCTAGATATAATAAAAATAAGATGACTGTTGTGCAACCAAAACAGAGCATGAAATTCATAACCAACAACCCTAGTTCATTAAACCAAATTAAATGCAAGACTTACCAATATGAAGTTTCCAATGGCTTCTAGGTCTTCTAACACTTCCTAATTTGATGTTAGATGAGAATAAAATTAAGAAATCTCCTAAGAAAAAATCAATAATACACTCACTTTCCTCTTCTTCTATTTCTGTACATTTTTCTTCTTCACTTCCCACACACACACACAATTTGATATACACCTTAACCACCCACCAATCAAAATTCACCATTTTCCCCCCTCAAAAGTCTTCTAATCTTAAATGCTCACCAACTTACAAATTCCTAATTATCTCTTAACAAACTAACATAATATTATATATATACAAATATCAAAACTCTCTCTACACACC
>CATIWO010065790.1:0-12584 GCA_949673435.1 Macaranga tanarius | reverse complement strand
TTTCCATAGTTCCAATAAAAACAGGGCATCAATATTTTGAAATCCATTATGATTTAGCAATTCATTTTCTAATAACCAATTTAATTTCTTTTTTAGTCTTTTCTTCTTCTGCTTCTTTTTTTAAATTTTTTTATTTTCTTTGTGGGAAATAATCTCTCATTCTTTGTTCTTTTCAATCCATTGAAGAGAAGGCCATATTACTAATAAGTTGTGACTTGTAAATGGATCTGACCTCCACTTGCTACCTCCTATTGGCTCCCATGAAAAACAACAAAATCACACTGCAGTGGTTACATTCATTTTAATTGTTCTCGATAGGGGATCCCCACAACAGGTTCCAGATACACTCAGGATTGACTAATATTGAATTATTTGATGGAACTCAAACTATAAGAATTGGCAGAAATTTCAAAGTTTAAGTTGATGTCATATACGCACTTCTAGTGATAAACAAAGAAGTAAACTAACGATGTTGCACCAGGAAAATAAACTTTTCAATGCATACAAATACAAGTGGGTGGCAAGTTTTTGAAAAAACTGTCCCAGTCACAAGTCATTGATCACATAGAAGTTAACCTGTATTTGTTCGAGCTGGGAACACATCATGATGCTCAAATTTGGGGCCAATTTCAGCCAAATTTAATTCATCAACTTGCAAATCCTGTTCCATTACAAACATCAAGAAAAGTAAGAGTACAAATACCATAAGCGACCAAAAAAACTAACATTTCAGAAAAGTCAGTAGTTTAACCTCAAATAATGAGAATTATGCATATTGTTGGGAGAAAAATAACAAGAAAAGCACAGTAAAGAAAATATATAAATAGACAAAAGTGTTGATCAAACACCCTGCACAAATGTAACTGAACTTTTCAACTCTTCTTGCTATTTCACCCTTCATGGGTATGAAGTTATGCCATCAGATTTTTAGTCAAGACACGATTGAAAAGCATACTTCAAGCTTTTATATTCAAAAGCAGATGACTTATTAATATAAATTGATAATGCCTTGTAATTTGAAATTTGTTGGATTCTTAGTCTTATACAATAAACTCAAAACTTAGTTTAATAATAGATTACAACTAACCCTGCATGCATAGAAAAAAAGCACTGAATCAAACAAGATATAAACATAAGGATCTCCATATCATATGATCATCAACTGCAGCACATCACATTTCCAATCAATTGGCTAAGGTACACACCTGGTTTTCATTGCTTCCAAAAATTACACAATGAGGATTTCCCATACTAACACAAGTCACATTCCAAGTTACTCCATCAACATTTAGCTCCGCTTTAACAACAGCATCACCTTTATTTGCAACTAATCTCGTCGGTACATCTGATGCTTTAAGTATAGGCTCACCCATGTCAACCTTCACTTGTCCATCCTCCTGAATTTCAGGAACAATTAAACCAGCACCAGTATGTATTGTAAAACTCTGCTTTCCTTGTAAATTTTCCAGCTCAGCAATAAACCTAGCGAAGCACCTAACTCCATTACCGCACATCTCCGGTTCACTACCATCCGAATTAAAAATCCTCATGGTGTAGTCAGTGCCATTTGTTCCAGGCATTGCGAAAATCACTCCATCAGCACCAATGCCAAAGTTTCTATCGCATAGTCTCACTGCTTGCTCTGGAGTAACCCTAGGTTCAGTTGAATCCCTATTATCAACCTAATAAAATAATTTAAAACTTTGAATTAGTTGCAAAATATTACATTTTCTAAGGAACCAAACAGAAAATAGAAAGATAGAGAGAGAGAAATATTTTTTTTTTACCAAAATGAAGTCATTGCCTAGGCCTTGATACTTGACAAAGTGAAGAATACCACTTTCTCTGCGATCGAGAAAAGCAGCGGTGGATATTTTCTCTGTAGCTGCTTCGGTGCTCATTGAAGCAGCAGCAGCAGATAAGCGAAAGTTAGGGCTCTTTAGAGAAATGATCGGTCTAAAAGAATTGGATTTAAGAGCTGGCAACGCGATAGAATTAGATAACGAGAAAGAGCAAAAACGGTAAGCGGAAGTTAAAGAGTGCCGAGTTGATGGTGTCAACGTGTTAGTGGCGGCGGCGGCTGCTGTTATGGCCATGGCTGCGACTGCGAGAGGTCTCTTTTAGTTTTTACTTTCTTTTTGACAGTGCGCTGACGTTAGATAGCTCAATTTAGGTTTTTATTTGGTAATGTTGGAGGTCTTCTTGGAAACTGTTACATTTATTTTAAATATATATATATATAGAGAGAGAACCGGCGGGTCTGGTGTTATTAAAAGATCCGCCCGAAATCGAAGAACATGAAACCTGGTGCATGTAGATTGCCTATTTCTCTTGCTGTTATGCGCAGAAAGATTCACAATTTAGCAAGTAGCCATGTTTGTGGAGCAGAATATTCACCTGTGTCATTGGATGTTAATGTTTGTTGCTCGAAATCAAGTGTATCGATGAATGCAGATCAGTTGTTTGATGAAATGCCTGTGCTAGATGTTTTATCAGTTACCACTTTAATTGGGCGGTTTGCCAGACAGCATTGTTACAAGGAAGCTATGCATGTATTTTCAAGAATGCTTTTGCTGGGTATTAAGCCTAACGATTTCACATTTGCCACTGTTGTTCACTCTTCAACTGCAATGAAGGATATTAATTTAGGGAAGCAGTTTCATGCTTGTGCAATGAAGTTGGGTCTTCACTCTATCGTATTTGTGGGGAGTGCATTGTTAGATTTCTATGGTAAGTTGTGTTCAATTGAGGAAGCTCGGAATGCATTTGAAGATATCCATAAGCCTAATGTTGTCTCTTACACAACTTTGATACATGGGTATTTGAAGAAAGGGAGGACAGAAAATGCTCTTTGCCTTTTTAAAGAGATGCCCGAAAGAAATGTCGTGTCGTGGAATGCAATGATTGGTGGATTTAGCCAGACGGGTCATAATGAAGAGGCTGTAAATCTTTTTGTTGAGATGCTGAGACAAGGTTTCATGCCTGACCGATCTACACTTCCCTGTGTCATTACTTCAGCTGCCAATATAGCAGCACTTGAGATGGGTAAAAGTTTTCATGCTTGTGCTGTTAAGTGCTTATGTAGCTTTGATGTGTTTGTCGGAAATTCTTTAGTTAGCTTTTATGCAAAATGTGGAAGCATGGAAGATAGTCTATTGGTTTTTGATGAGCTTCCTGATAGAAATATTGTATCTTGGAATGCTGTTATTTGTGGTTTTGCACAGAACGGAAGAGGAAAGGATGCTGTAATATTCTTTGAAAGAATGAGAGCCACAGCTCTGAGGCCTAACAGTGTCACACTTCTTGGCCTTTTATGGGCTTGTAATCATGCTGGTCTTGTTGAAAAGGGTTATTTTTACTTCAACCAAATAAGGCTTGAAGACCCTGGCATGTTAAAGCCTGAGCACTATGCTTGTATGGTTGATTTACTTTCTCGTTTTGGTCGTTTAAAAGAAGCATCAAAGTTTCTTCATGATCTTCCTTTTGATCCAGGAATTGGGTTCTGGAAAGCATTGCTTGGAGGCTGCCATATCCATTCAAACACAGAACTGAGCGAGTTAGCAGCACGAAAGATCTTGGCTTTGGATCCTGAAGATGTTTCATCATATGTAATGCTGTCAAATGCTTATTCTGCGGCTGGCAAATGGCAGAATGTGTCAACCATAAGGAGAGAAATGAAGGAAAAGGGATTGAAGAGGGTTCCTGGTTGTAGTTGGATTGAAGTTAGAAGCAAAATTCACATCTTTGTTAATGGGGACAAGAATCATCACCAAAAGGACGAAATATACAGTTTCTTGAAGTTCTGCGTTGAGCAAATAAGGGAGATTGCATTGCAGGTGCCACATTTTTAACAGAGTATTAACATAAGCATTCATGTCATTGATGATTTGTAAGTGCGATAAGTGATGAAAGTGGGAAGGCCCAATTTAGAAGAAGGATTTAGCGGCCCAAACGTTTAAATATATGGGCCTGAGAAGGCCCATTGTCGTACGGCTGTCCGTCACATTAAAAGCATGAGCGGCAAAAATTATCGTTGAAGATAACATTCATCTGCAATCGTCAAAGCAAAAAAAAAATAAAAAAAGAGGGAAAAGAAATAAATGGTGGTCCAGCGCGCATAAGATCAGAAAACCCAAATAAAGAAACTTGTACTCCTTAACCAGAGTTAGAATTCATCACATTGAGATTGAATTGTAAGTTAACCCTGGTTAACATTCAACCCTTCCTCCAGGTTTAGCTCCAGCTTTTGCAGATCTCCTCCTTCATCCATCCTTTTTTGATTGGATTGCCGATTCAATTAGGGTTTCAAATTCAAGAAAATTTCTTTCGAATTAGAATCGTCCACCAGATCCAAGAATTTGGTGAAGAATTCAGAGAAAATGGAGACGCAGAGGATAACAGAATTGCCGATACGAAACATGGATAAACGTCCAAGAAAACGACCTCGTTTAACATGGGACATGCCTCCTCCTGCTCCTCCTCCTCTTCCTCCTCCTTCTAAGGTTTCAATTCTTTTTTTTCTTTCTTTTTTTTTTTTTGTATTTCTTTGAATTCTTTTTGTTGTTAATTTTGTTGCTTTGTGCTTTTTTTTTTTTTTTTTGTTAATTTTGTTGCTTTGTGTTTGGGTGAGGAATGCAGGTGGTTTCAGCGATGTATTGTGGACAAGATTTTGGGAGTAATGGAGGAGGAACCATAGTCACAAATTATGCATATCAAAATAATTTGTATTACAGAGATGTTCCGGTTACTGTTCCCATTCCACTTCCTCCGCTTCCGATTCCGGTTGCAAGAAATGTCTCTCCTCCTTGGAGACCTGATGATAAAGATGGCCATTATGTCTTTGCTATTGGCGAGAATTTGACCCCTCGTTGTATGTTATTTTTTTCCTTAAATTTATCTCCTTTTCCTACAGTATTATACCACTACAATTATATCTTTGAAACTTTGTGGTATTTTTATGTTTTTTTTTTAATTGTTTGCTGTCATATGATGTTGCTTTCTTTTATAAATTTAGCAACTTTGACCTCATCAGACCCCAGATTTCATGTTTTCTTCTCTCAGAATATGCTGCAAATCTTTGACCTAAAAAAAAAAGAGAAATTGATGGTGCTTTTTGTGTAAATTGAGGTTGAAAATCATGTTTGATGTAAATTTAGACATTGTTTATATGTGGATTTTTTTTGTTGTGGTTTTTATTTTTCTTTTTCCCAACACTCCAATTACAAAATGGAATAACTAGAATATATGTTCATTTATTCTAAAACAGTGTTTTCCATTTAGCTGTCGTAAAGGGGAACTCAGAAAACAATAAAAAGTTAGTATTTCATATGCTACTGTAAATTAAGATTATAAGTGGAACCCATTGCTGATTTTCTATTGTGAAAATTTTGTTTCACCCAAACAATAAATTCTTTTTCTTTTTTCAATTTACTTGGAGCAATTTTCTGGAACACTGTCATTATTTCGTCACAACTAAACAGCCCCTTATTATACTTTGGAGATTCTAATTTGATATGATTTTTCAGCTTTCAGTGCAAAGTACATCAACTTTTGTCAGTCAATTTTTACACCTAAATTTCTTCTTGTCCTGAAATTCAATTGATCACTAAATAATATTTGAGCCCATTAATATTTGATTGGCATTTTGTATTCAAAATAAAATTTTGCCTTCTATACAACCAATTTTCATGTGTGTAATGGTTTTTGGTATTTAAGTTGGATGTTATGAATCTTTACATATAGGTAAATCCAATACTTAATTTATTTAACTCATGTGTTTCTTATCAAATCCATTTGAGATTGCTAATTTATTTGTTTGCTGATCCATTCTCTGTAATTTTTTCATTTTTGCAGACAGGATTCTCAGCAAAATGGGTGAAGGTTGGTATTTCTTGGGTTTAGATTTTACAAGATTCTATATATCATTTGAATTTCATTCATTTAATGTAGTATAATTCTCTTTAAGATTGGAGATTATAGCATTAAATTATTGCAAAATGTGGAGCACAGATCCCATAAAATTTGTGTATCAGCATTCTTATTGGTGTACAACTTTTCAGTCATTCTTTTGCCATAATCCATTGGTGTCTTGTTGATATTCTTGCAGGGACATTTGGGCAAGTCTTAGAGTGCCTTGATAATGATAAGAAAGAAGTTGTGGCAATAAAAATTGTTCGCTCCATTCACAAGTATCGTGAAGCTGCCATGATTGAAATTGACGTGCTGCAGAGGCTTGCTAGGCACGACATTGGTGGCACTCGGTAAGGATGTTTCCCTGCCTTTTCCTACCCCTATTGATTGTAGAAGTTTGAAGTGATTTTGGTATAAGTTGTTTCATTCTTTGCAGTTGTGTGCAAATACGGAATTGGTTTGACTATCGTAATCATATTTGTATTGTAAGTATTTATTGGTATTTCCAATTTGATTAATTTGAAGGGGCAGTACATGTTCTTGCTTGCCTTCATTTCTGTGAGTTAAAGAACTTGCGGATGAATTTAAATGATTTCAACAGGTATTTGAGAAGCTTGGACCAAGCTTATACGATTTTCTGCGCAAAAACAGCTACCGTTCATTTCCCATTGATCTTGTTCGGGAGCTTGGCAGACAACTTTTGGAGTCTGTTGCATGTGTGTGGACAATTCTTGTACAAACTTTATCTATTTTTAACAACTTTTTTCTGGGATACTTTTAGTAGAAGCAAATGGGCATAAATAGTTGATTTACTTTGTCATTTTTCTTATCTTTTGTAATTCCAAAGTAAATGTTGCTCAGACTACTTTGAATTTGGTTGATGATAATGGTTACTCTTTTCTCATAGATAGCTCATTAGTTCGTTTGCCTTGCAGTCATGCATGACTTACGACTAATTCACACTGATTTGAAGCCTGAGAATATACTACTGGTTTCCTCTGAATATATCAAAGTGCCGGAATATAAGGTAACTTTCTCTATAGCTCACAATATTTTAGATTTTTAATTAATAATTAATTAATTTTTTATACATGCTACCTTCACTTATTTATCCTAGTGAATGCATGAGGCTTAGGGTATAAATGGGATCAACTTATAGCATTTGGAATGTAACAGAAGTTTTTTTGTAACCAGTCAGAAAATCTGATCTTTTCTGTTGTTTCGTACTCAGATGTTATGTTTTTTAATAACCATTTGAGGATTCTTTTTCCTTCATCAATGGGGTTTGGAAATTAGAAGTGGAAAGAGAGCATTGAGGAAGTAGTGAGATGTATCATATGGTGCCTTAGGCAGATTTCTAAATATGCATGATGTAGCGACACAATTGAATCCCTAATTGATATGTTATACCATTTACTTTTATTTCAAAACTGGTTTTTCTTTAAGGAAGGAGCTTCCTTTCATTATTCTTTTTTCCCCCTTAATTTTGAACCTAACATCTAAGCCATTTTTCATATTATTTTAGTTTTATCTTCTTCATTATGTTTTCTTTTTAACTTTGCTTGATGTTGATGAAGTTTACTAACAATTGTATCTTTTCTTCTTTTCACAACTTTGTGCTTGCACCTGAATTAGTTTCTTTCCCGTTCTACAAAAGATGGCTCCTATTTCAAAAATCTTCCAAAGTCAAGTGCTATTAAGCTCATTGATTTTGGTAGCACTACATTTGAACATCAGGATCACAATTATGTAGTATCAACACGGCATTATCGGGCTCCAGAGGTTATTTTAGGTAATTATCACAAAATGGTAATGGTCATTGGTTTTTATGTACATGTCCCTTTGCATTAATTGGATATTTTCTGCAGGGCTTGGATGGAACTATCCTTGTGATTTATGGAGTGTTGGTTGCATACTTGTTGAATTATGTTCTGTAAGTGACTCTAGTGTACCTTTTGCTTTAATTATCTTTGCAGATGCAGTGAATCTAGTAACTGAAGAGAAAGGGATTGAGGTTATGATGTTTAAAATCTTTAAACATTAATTCCCCAGAAATAGAAAAAGTTTTTATTTCTAACATAATTGTTCGCATTTGTTTGCACCTTTCAGTTTATGCAGTTGTAGACACTAAATTTTATTTACAAAATTAATAGGAGAGATTGTCAAGCATGTGATTATGTTCCTAGATTGGTTTTCAGGAAATTGTTGCTTCTGTGGAAACTAGAAGCATGATGTTATTGTTCACAACTGACCTGGTATAGTAGTCATTTATGTTTACTTTATTTATTTTACTGTGCTTTACCTGTGATTAGGGTGAGGCCCTATTTCAAACACATGAGAACTTGGAGCATCTTGCCATGATGGAGAGAGTTTTAGGGCCACTACCACAACATATGGCTGTCAGAGCTGAGTAAGAGAGATTGCAATTTCTTCTTTTTACACGCTTGTATTATCTCTTCATTTTGGAAGAGGCACTAATGTCATGCTTTATTATGTTGCAGCCGTCGTGCTGAAAAATATTTCAGGAGAGGAACACGATTAGATTGGCCTGAGGGTGCAACCTCTAGAGAGAGCATGAGAGCAGTTTATAAATTGCCCCGTCTTCCGGTAACTTTTCTAGAACTAAGCTCGTTAAGTTTACATGTAGAAAAAGCACACTATCAACATTAGTGTTGATTTTAAAAAAAAAAAAAAAAAACCTAGATCCATTGTTGACCATTCCGTTGTTGGTGATCCACTGACAGAGGGCTTAATGTTGCTATCTCAGAAAAGAGGGTAGTTTAAAGTTCTGAAGTTTTTAAGAGTACCTTCCTATCAAAGTCTGCTAACTTCAAATGCATTTCATCTCCCAAAGCATTTGCCCAGTTTACTTCACACCTTGCTCTATTTTCCTCTATAAGTACCTACATAATGATCAATCATTTCCAGAATTTTATTTTTTTTTTAATTCATTTTCATGCAAAAACGTACACTATTGCTTCTTTTTTTTTTCTGATCCTCATACTTTAGGCATATGGTTAGATGGATCGTGGCAGATCATTTCTTTTTTTTCCTGTCTGATTATTTTGTTTTACCCTCCATTCTTTTCCCTTCAGCCCCTTCATCTGTTTCTCCACTCTTGTCTTTGTGCAAGTGAAATTTCAATTTTTTTCCCTTCCCCTTTTTTGGCAGAACCTTATTATGCAACATGTAGATCACTCTGCTGGTGATTTGATTGATCTCTTGCAAGGGCTCTTACGATATGACCCAGCAGAGCGGCTCAAAGCCAGGGAAGCTCTAAGGCATCCATTCTTCACAAGAGATCCAAGAAGGTGTGGCTATCCTTTGTGATGCGTATCCACCATTTGCGATGACAAATTTTTGAGGTCAAGTTACGCAACTGTTGTCGTATGGTAAATATATTCTCTTCCTGTCATGTGCCATTTCTCTCCTTGTTTGCTTTTTCTTCTACACGTTCCTAATTGATCTGTATACACAATATCCGGTTTGTTTGGTGATGATCATGAAGTAAAAAAAAAAGTTACAGCATTTGTAAGATGGCTCCTTTTCATTAAGAAAAAGAAAATGTTTTCCATTCAGTCCTTGTAACGAGGGTAAAAGGTGCGAATGGTTCTTGTACCAATACATTCCTAATGATCAATTCAAATTCAGAGCTGCAAGTGTTTTTCATCTGCCTCTTACATTCTTAGAGATAAAATTCGGCTTCCTCTTTGCACTTTGTGATTGGGTTTTACATGGTTTGGTTTGGTGCTGCCAATTCAATTTTGAAATTTTGTGAGCTATGGGTTTGTTCTACAATTGCACTGTTTCTTTTATGTTTCAGGACCATTTGAGATAAGAGTTTCTAAACTTGCCTTTTGATTTTTTTTGAACGAAATTTGTGCTTTGGGAAAAGTTTTTTTTTTTTCCCCAAAAGCAGGTTTGGAAAAGCAATTAATAAAGAAAAAAAAAAACAAAATGCAAGTAACCTTAACATTAAAAGATTATGTTAAAAAAAATATACAGATAACTTAATTTTAGACCACTAGTGTATAATGTGATAAACAAGTTTGAACTCATTCAAGTTGAATTCGTGCTTGTTGATAGATTTAATTTTTACTTTTAAAATTTCAAATGATTTAATGTTTAAATTTTATATTAAACAAAAAATATTTTAAAATTTTAAGGTAAATTTTATTATTATTATTACAAAAAAAAAATTAATATATAATAATTAACAGTAAATGTATGAAATACAAATATATAAATATCTAAGTAAATAATATTTGTAAAATTTATATCATGGATGTTAGACTATGAGTTCAATACTAGCACTCACATAACTAACCTGAATCGAGTAATTTAAAAATTTTGAATTTGAGTTTGACTGGATTAATTTTAAATTAATTTTAAAAAAATTTTGAGCCAAGTAACTCTTTGAGTTTGAACTCTCTGGACTCAATTACACACCTGATGTATCTGAATCAAGTCTTTAAAAGAGCAGAGGAATCAGCTGTAACATAACAGCAAACCGCAAACCTGTCATTATCATTAATTGGCTGTTATTGCATATGCACATGCCATCTCTTACCTGTAATACACTCAGAAAAATATAATTAAAGCTTCAATGCTTTTTTTAAAAAATTTTTTGATCAAAAAGATTCAATGCTTTGAAGATTGAAAGTTCATAACCTAATTAATTATTAAACTAATGTTTATATATACTGCTTTTATAATTATATGTTTAAAATAATATAAAGAGGTCCCATCTAGCTATAATGTCACGCATAATGGTGTAAACGCGTCAAGTTGGCTTGCTAGTTACTCGGGATCAGCTTGGAAAAAATTTAAAATCGACTCGATAATATATTATTAAGTCGAGTTCGAGCAATTCGAGTAAGTTGTCGAATCGAGTTCAAACTCCATAATATTTGATTCAATAGACTCGCGAGTTTAATTGAACTTATACATATTTATCATTTTACCTTTTTATTTTAATATAATTACAAAATGTCTTTTAAAATCGAGTCGAACTTTACATATTTAAATTATATATAATTTAAAATTATAAATAATTAATCGAGTCAAATTCGAATATAAAAATTATTTAATCAAGTCGAGCCTGAATTTTAAAAATGAAGTGAGCTATCAAGTTAAACTTCGAATTATAGAATTGAGTCGAGCTCGAATCTGACACTATGCTGGCTTGACTCAGCCCGATTACACCCCCACACACGCACAGACCCTCTTCTTGCTACTGCCATTGATGTGGCTTTTTCTCTCCCTTTGAAAGGTAACTCTTTTTCCCCTCAAATTAGGATTTATTTCATTGATTATAAAGATAAAGTACATTTATAAATATAAAAATACAATAACTAAAGATATATAATTATTATTAAAACTAATATATAATCAAGTCCAAAAATATAGTGCAAACTAACGCCGTAAACACGTAAGTGATCAACTATCACATATTCACATGACTGATAATTTATCAATGTTGACAATATTCATCAACATCAACAAAAAATAAAGATCAAATTCATCAAAATTCAAAAAAAAAAATAATCAACACTCTTAATAAATTAATCTGCTAATATTTCAAAATAAAAATTAAACAACCAAATCTAAAGATCAAGCATAAAAATAACACGAAAAATTGAACTCATACCAAAATTTTTAAAAACACAACCTAAATTTATGTTATTTATGAAAAAAGAATAAAAGAAGAATTTTTTGCCATTAAACACTAACCCATGTTTCGTTTAATTCCATTAAAAAATCATTTATTTTCAAATAAATTTTAAATAAAATTCATTTATTTAATTTGGTGCATAGGCAATAATTTTGTTGGGTTCCGGGACACAATCACGCAGCGAAAAATAAAAATTTTGACCATGAGAACCCCACCAAGATCCAAATGCCCAAAACGAAGTTGGTGTGCTAGCACTTTTCTCTCAATTTTCTCTCTGTGTATATATCCATATATATCTCATAGGGTTTAGTCTTTCACATGTACCAAAACTCTTTTGGATCATTATCTTTATTTTATTTAAATATTTATATCCATAAATATCCAAAACTATTTTAGATATATATATATATATTAAATTTAATTATGATAACAATTATCATAAATAAATTATCTCCTAGGGTTTAGTTTTTTACAAGTACCAAAACTCTTTTGGTTTTATCATTATCTTTATTTTATTTAAATATTTATATCCATAAATATCCAAAACTATTTTAGATATATATATATATATATTAAATTTAATTATGATAACAATTATCATAAATAAATTATCACTAAATATACATGAGAGAAAACTATCTTATTGGGCTGATAAGCCCAATATCCACTACTACAATGCAACGATTTACCGACGGAAATTAGCGACGGACAGTTTTTCGTCGCTAATTCCCGACGGATTAGCGACGGATACTGATTACCGAATAATTCAACATCCGTCGCTGATTTTAGCGATGGAAGTGAAATCCGTCGCTAATTAGCGACGGATTTAATATTCGTCGCTAATTTTAGCGACGGAAGTAAATTCGTCGCTAATTTGTTAACATTATTAAAAAAAATTATTAATTTTTGGTATTATATGAATAATTCTATTAATTTTATTAATCACCATAGTACTAAATTTCAATATTAAATAATATAGTTCTAATTTTCTATTAATACA